>WHPZ01588010.1:18086-41616 GCA_016617965.1 Macrosiphum rosae | reverse complement strand
TTCGTCAAGCCATATTTTCACCACCAACATCACAATACCCATGTAAATACCCACGTCCATTAACGGATTTCAGTTTTCGACATTATTATGACACGAGTTTATTAATTCAAAATATTATATTTATATTATAATATATAATAAATATTAATTATACATAGGTAGTGTCTAGTGTGGTGCAAACTTTTATTCGTCGCCAAATGAGAACCTTTTTTTTTTTGACCGAACCAAAATACTCGATCAAGCATTTATTTTTCATTAATTCTACATTATACATAGGTACCGAAAGGATTTAAGTCTGTTGAAAATTAAAATATATTATAAAGATTGGTATGGTTTTTGAACCATAATGGGATTATACATAAGACTAAATGAGACTAAATATTTATTCAAATACTAACACGACCCGAATAGTTCTTCTACAAAATATTGAATGTATTCACTGTTTTATGTACCTTCATAACAGTAGATTTTAAACTCAGAATATCTACAATATGATATGCTCGAACATTCGTATATTGTGTTCTTAATACATAGAGTAAGTATAGTATTATTATAATTACAAAAGAATCGATCGTTGAATTTTCAATGTTGATGTGTTCAAATTTTCAGCACCCCCACTTTTTTCATTGAAATTTCGCCCATGGTGACCGTATTATTGTTAACGTAAAGATTGCTTGTCGTATCTGATCTGCACTAGTGCATCAATGGTAACGGTCATTTATAAGCAATCAGTTTCTACCGTGGATATCAAAATCCTTGTTTTTGTAGGATCTCTTTAAAATGAGAATTGTAAAAAATCCTTTCATTTCATTGGGTCATGCCTACACCATAAAACAAAACTACTTGACCAAATTAGGTGATCATAGCTTTGGCGGTGATGAGTAAGTCAGTCAGCCGCGGGACAAGTTATTTTATAACATATAATATACCTATGTATGTTATGTATTATAACATATTATTATACCATTTATACCTAGCTATCTTTATATTTTTTGAGAAACGTATTTCGAGACGACTTTGTATTGTTGCGGTGGCTTATAACATATATTGTTATTTTTATTTCTAGAAAGCATTTCGGCAGTGCAGTGACACGCTCGTGGCTTGATAACATATTATTGTACATTACTTATAATGGATATATAATTATATATATATATATATATATATATATATATACCAATGATCTATTCTCTATTGTATACGAGCAAACGTGCACTATTATTATAATCTCGGGATCTTCGCGAAAAACATTATGTTCTCAAATACCCGTCGGCGGTGTAGGGACCGTCTCTTGCACACACATTCGTTTATATTATATATATATATAAGGGTAGAACAATGCGTGGATAAGGTGTATGAAAAAACATCTTTACGAGCATATCGTACGAAATATAATTCATAAATAGGTACGTGTGTACAGGTGTAGGGTATATATATATGTATACCGACAGGGGTGTTAAAGCGCAGCTCTAAATAATTTTCCCCGAAACGGCGCCAACTAATAAACTTTATTATTTTTCTACACACTCACTCCTCACACCACACCATCGCCGACAACCCTACCCACCCACACAGGCAATATTTTATAGTACTATACTACTTACGTTTTACGTTTCATATGATAATATGCTGTTTGTAATGCCGCAGTACTTCTGTACAAATATATATTATGTTTATTAGAAAAATATTGTAATCGCACACGACATAACGTATATTGTACAGCGTGGTTCATTTACATCGAAAACCGGATAACATCTCGGGAAATATAATAATTAATAGACACGATTTTATACGAGACGTTTTTTTAAAATGAATTTATTTTTATTTAGAAAGTTTGTGAGCCAATTCTATTTTAAATTTTTATTATCATTTCATCCAGATAAAAAAAAATGTGTTGCCTTTTATTTTCTGAGTTATTGTCTAGTTTGCGATAAAATATATATTATACTTATGTTTCACACTTGTCTTTCGCCTAATAAATACGGTTCCGAGCTGGCTGTAATATCATTTCACATAGTAATTCAAGTATACAGTTTACAATACGTGAGTAATTTTTCGGACAATCAGTTATCAAAAAGTAGGAAGGCTTTTTTTAGAAATTTTCTTTTTGAAAATTAAACACCTACACAAATATATTAATATTAACATCATAATATTTTATGACTAAGTTATTATCACTAGTTTGTTGGCGTAACCACTCTCAAAATATAATATTTCGTCCACCAACTGTCGCTTCGTTTGAAAATCAAGCAAAACGATCGAGTTGTAGTCTGCTATAATATTATAAACTTATCACATAATGTATAACCAATACAAGTAGGTATAGTCAGTAAGTACGCATAACCATAGGCATAGGTTATTGTACACGCAACTGTCAGTTATATGCACCAGCAGTATATCTACCGTTTCGAAGGACCTGATAAAAATCGTCGTTTTTGGAATTAATTAAAAATGTATTTTTTTATAACTCCTCTACTAGCTATATATATATACATACAGAAGCGAAACGAATGCAGATCGTCGTGTATATACGTACCTATGAGTGTACTGTATATGATGGTACGTTTTTTTTTAAATTTTTTATCAGAGATTTAATTAATTTACGATTCATATATAACGCGCGGTATCTGTATGTATATATATATATTTATATACATTTATCTTAAAAAATAAAATAAAAATGATTCGAAATACAAATACAAATGCAAATTATATTTATACAAGTTTCTGTCGAGAGATCTGAAACTAATTAAAACACTTAATACCGTACGGCCGTTTATGAATTATACGAAGAAATTAAACTTTCTTGGGAATACATTTAAATTTTAACTGTTTAATATTATAATATATACGTATACATTATGCAAACATACATATATACAGGGTAAGTGTTCTAAGGTGTTCCAGTCAATTCTTCAAATATACAATAGTTTTAATAGTTTCTCGTTTTTATAATATTATATATTTTTATGAAAATGTTATTCGTTACCAACAATGATCGATATTTTGTTTTCTATTATTCAAGAGAATTTGAAATTTTCTATTGATGTTTTACATTTTAAAATGCAATTATAATTATTGCATGCGTTCCTGTAACGTTCTGCTATTTGACTAATTATATATAGGTAGGTAGGTATACTATGGTAGTATAATAAGGTACATAATTTGATGCGCTTATAATTTATTATAATTATAGTAATAGTCACTAGATAAAACATCAGTGATGATCAGATTTCGTCTGTAAAATACCTACGGATAATTTATCGATCTTATATTATCAAAGTAAATAAATGTCCTGAATATAAAAAACGATATTTTTGAAAAATGTTAGATTTAAACTTCAAATCGCTTTTTCTCAAAACTATACATTTTGAAGTTGTGGAAGTATTGTTCTAGAGATACGAATTATTATTATAATGTAATAATATAATATCCATCCTTATACGATTTTTGTGTACTTAAAAAACATTTTGTATAATAATAACGTAGATACGCGTTATTAATACGCCGTGGCGACGGTACATTATATTTTTGGCTGAACGCTATTCAGTATAAATTTATCGGTTATACCTAATAATATTATGTGCAAACAATTTTTTTTGCCGATCATACGGTCCGATAGTGTAACGCGTGTGCAATCGATCAGATATTCGGTTCGATTAAAAATTAAAAATTCGGCGGCGGTATAGGTATAATTTCATTTCGGATAATAATAATTATTAAATCATGCCATGACATTATATGGATCGAAATTAGAACAACGTCTTAAGGATTTTTAGGTGGGAAAGTACTATACCTATCTTTATATATGAATACATCGTAATACTGTGTGTATTATTTTTTTTACTGGAATACCGCTGTGATTCGGACAAGAGAGAAAAACAAAAATTATCGTGACTATAATTAAAATAACTACCGCTTATCGGATCGTTCCGAAGACGACGATGTAGGTAGGTATTTTTTTATATAATTTATTCAATTAAAGAATTTCGAAATTAAATCGTGAAACGAAGTAAAAATATAATATATTTCGCGACGTGATTGCAGTCAGTGCTCGCGACTCGTCGAGTTACGACTGCAACAACTATACCTTAGGTATATAATATTCGTATATATAGTACCATCGGACCTAAAATCCGTTAGTCGATAAAGTTTTTTACTGACACGATTTTGTCCATAACAACCCACCCGTTGTAATATTTACTGCAGGGATCGCTTTTATCACTAAACAGTAGTCATTTAATCCCGTACATTTGCACGTTTATTGCAAATATATTTTTTAATCATAATTTCGAGTTATTATGTGACAGGATACTTCAGATTTTTTTCGAGATATACCAGATATTATATCTACATTACCTTTTTTTAAAAAATAACTTAAATATATATTTAAAATACGAAGATGAAGTTATATTTTATATTATTTATTATCATTTGCTCGCGTACTTTTATTTCGTTTTTAGTATTTAATACAACATTACACGCGAATAATAACAAATAAAATATGTTAATTAATTATTTTACAATGTTTATTCAATTTGAAATTAAAATAACCGTTAACCTTTAGTATGATATAAAATACAGGGTGTCCCGTGAGGATATACTCACGTGTTAAAAAATTATTAAAAATCATGAGATTAATGAAAAAAAAATGTTAAAAGCTCAACATTTTCACAAAAATATACTCTATAGAATGGCTATCTTCAATTGTTTCAAAATATTTATTAATATTTTATATTGTTTTAATATAAAAAAATAATTTTTTTAACTTTTTTACTAAAAAATTTAATTTAATTAAAAAATAAAATATGTGTAGTACTTGTCTCTGTGAGTCCAATAAAAAAAAACAGATTTATGATATATTTATTATCTTAGGAGATATCGCAATGGGTAAATCCTCGCAGGACACCCTGTATAATGCGTATAGCATATTTTTATCTTAGAAGGCACTACTTTTTGATATCCAAATAATAATAACTACTTTAACAACCTAAGTTAAATAATTATCTAATTAATCGTTTTAAAGAATTTCAAAGCGAATTTGCTCGTCTACCCACTTTAACAACTGCGTATTTGCTGACTTACAAACTAAAATAATTTTATTTGCATGGCGACAAATATACAATAAATTTTCAATTATATTTTCAAGACCGTTAATTGGAATAGAATAATAATTCTTGTACACGTTTTTATTCCTTCAAAAAAAAATATTTCCACCGTCAGTCAACATTAACATTTTTATTTAAAATATAAAATAATCGTAACCAGGACGAGTACACACAATATTGTAGGTAATATTAATTTAAAATAATATATGCTATACCTATAGTATTCAGTAACATGAACTAATAAAGTGCAGATATTAGGATGCGTAGATATATTATGTTTTACGCTGAAAGAACAGCAGAGTTGTCAAATCGCACATATAATATGCCTATTTAAGCCTAATAAAAAAGTTTCAAATATAATAATTGAATTACAGATATACAGAGTAATTCACTAAGGAAACTCACCTCTTTTTTTTCTTTAACAATGCTGCAGTTATTCAAAATCTGATTTTTGGTATTATAAAATTTACTATTTTCAAAATCATGAGATTTTTTTGCACTACTATAAAGGAGTGTCCGGTGGAGATACAAACTTCTGTTTTTCAAGTGATAACCTCCATTTTCAGCTGTAACCGTATCAGAATCAAAATTCGTACAACTAGGTGTTGAGTTAGGTATTTAGTTTTGATTTCTTTAAGGATAAAATGTCCTTGGTAACGGGCTTATAAGATATGAAGGATATGGTACATTGAAAATTGTATTCATTAATACTAATCTATCAACTTAATTTGTAAAAATTGCCCAACTAGTAAATACTAGTTCCAATATCACGTCTATTTTATATTCTATAACAAAACATATTTAAAGACTATTATCCTCCGAATCAGGCCTATTTCCCAATCCCCGTCAAATTAGAATTTTTAAATGGAAATGGATTTCATTTTTTCAACCCAATTGCTACGGTTTTTTTGGAACAAAAAGTGCGGTTCTTGCTTACCAAATGGTATACAGCTTATATGAACCTATCTAGCTTATATAGTTATAGTTTGTTATATTATATATTACCAGTAAATATTATTATAAATTAATTTATAAAGTCTTTTGCGGTTTCTAGAAAACAGTAAAAGAACCGAACGAACACGGCTTGTAACTAATAAGTGTATATTCAGGATGCAGAGTAATACGACGACTATAAGACATATTTTTAAATGTAATATCGTTAGATTTTCATGGTGATACGCCTATATATATATATACATTTGGGAACAATAACATTTCGTCACGTTGATGTTGCATCTGTTTTTATAGACGTTCACGCGTTTGACTGAGATAATAAATTGGACCCAAGTGACCGATGTAATTTAGACGGGTAAAAAAAAGAGATGTTGTTCTCAAGTTTCTTGTCATTTTCATACGAAAAACTCGTTTTGGGTTTTTTTCCACATCGATGAGTATCAGTATATTATACCGTGGTCGTCTGTCGAAGGCGCGTTCATTAATTATTTTCCCAAAACTAGCTTTATAATTTATTATATTATTATTTATCACTCTCTTTGGAGTAGGTATTTAAAATATAATAATAATATTTAACAATATATTATAATGGCTGCTGTATAAACTACTGTTTCACACAATTTTCAACGCGTATATTTACAAATAGTATTGTGAAAAAAAATCGTGTTTTTAAGTGGTTTTTAATTTTAAGACGATATATAATATTATAATATTATAGTGGTATAAAAGTATTGTTTTATGCGTGACTAATAACCTGGAACGTGCTGCTGTGACAGTAAACTGCGTGTGTGAGGTGACAGATCGATGATAATTCGATATGAAAGCCCTTAACATATTATATATTAATATATATATACATAGATGTAGATGCACACGTGCTGGCTATTTCTGTAGTATTCGATTTCACAAACGTTTTGACGTTTCAATCTTTTGGCTTTCGACATATAATAATTATTTATATGAAGATATGTTTCACATATATAATTTAGTAACGAGAAAAAATTTCGATGATTGTTGTAGATGTTTTGCAGTTGATGTGGTATATTTTACGTAGGTAGGTACCTATACCTAATGTGACGAAAGATATATTAAAAAAAACACTTTTTATTGAAAACGAGTTGTACGAGTTCTACGTCTTATAAATGACAATATTAATATTTATCACTCATTCGAGTCTCAGATCTCTGATGTCACTGACGAATTAAAAAAAGACAAAGTACATACTAGGTAGGTAACTACTAAAAAAAAAAATTGGAAATTTGTAAAAATTCATGATAATTAACTCAGGTATAATGCGCAACATATAAAATAATTAAATAAAGTTTTTAACGATTTCCGATTAGTTATCATCACGCCACGTTACTTAGAATTCTCACGGGTCAACTCGTTCAATAATATAATAATATATACCAAAACATTTACATATTATAGTATTGAATTGATATTATAAATTATTACTGGGCGATCGCGGGATATTACTAAATCTATTCAGATTCGAATTCTTCTCGGTTAACGATTATTTTATTTATTTCTATCTCGCTCTCTCTCTCTCTCTCTCTCTCCCACCTTCATCGTGTACCTCTAACGCCGTCTGCAGCAGATAGACACGACAAGACTACTACTACACAAGATACGCGAGTTTGTCGAAAACGAACGCGAATTGTACAGTCGGTCGATATAAATTGATTTTTACGACATTATAATGTTATGTACCTATACTTCATAATATATAAGCACGTATATTATGTGCCTGGGATCCGCCCATCAAGCACAGCAGCGAAATGTGCTTAGGTCGACGTGTGTCGGTTAGGTCGGCGAGCACCGGTCGCGGAGCTGCTACGGTGGTATCGTCATGAGCAGGAAATAAACACCCATTTGGTTAATCGAAAAATAGAAATAAATAAAAAGTCCAAACCCCCGTGTGCGATAGGAATCATAAATCGTACAAACTTTTTTTAAATTACTACATATACCTTCACCTGAGTATTATTATTATTTTAACGCGCGTGTGACGTGTATATATAATATATATGTATAAATATAATATATATATATATATATATATATACATATTCATTAATAGTAAACCGACAGACGAGAAAAATTGAGCTACGAACCGCATATACATCGTCGTCACCGTCGCCTGTTTCATTACGATATTAAAATATACATTTAATGTACAATCGACGTTGCTCTGTTTGTCTGTCTCTCTTTCTATAAATATAAATGGCCTTCTGTGTATTATATTATATAATATTAAATGCAGGGCTGTGAATGAAATGCATATTTTCTAGGTTTCTTTATGTTCATATTATGTATTGTGGAGTTAAAAGTTTTATCAAAATGAATTACTAATTACTTATACAAACAATCCCATTATAAAATGTGTAATTTCGCATATTTTAGAGTTTGAGCATGATTTTTTATATTGTAATACATTTAACTATTTAAGTAATGTTCGTTCACGTGGGTACCTACAACTTTTAAACTTGAAATAGTAAAAAATATTGTTTTGCCTGTTCTGCCATGTTTTGTTAGTTTTTAGTGCACAAGTACATAATATTGTGTTATTATAAGTTATTTTTCAGTTTTTCATGGCGTTAAATTCACAGCAACTAATAAGTCAAAAAATAAATATTTTATTAAACGTCATATAATGTGTGTACTATTTATACTTTTATAATATGTAGTAGGTACTTATACATTTTATTTTTATACGAGAAAAGTTTATTTGAACACACATATAGGTAGGTAGTAAGTATTTAACTTAGAAACTATATTAGATCTAAGGTGGTTTCAAAACGAATTTCAATTATGTTTGTTATTATATTATAATATTATCATATCGTAGAGGACACCAAAGTTCAAAATGTACGTCTTTTATTTTATTATTATAACTTCCAACTTTATCAAAAATTTAGTCGCACACATTAACGCATTAATAGCTTTGTTTCTTAAACGCCTATTTTCGATTTCGAACTATTTGTCAAACGCTGTGCTTAATCCAATAATACCCATAGGCTAAACTTCAATGGGTTAAAAAACGATAAGATTTTTGAATTTTTTCTTATACAAGAGTAGGTGCGTATATTATTTTTCTATCGTAGATTTCTTTCATAGCCATTTTCAGAGTATAATATATCGTACGACCGTTGATGGTGGTCTTAAGGACTATAAGCAGGACATACTACTATACATACTATAATACATAGAGCATACTATTTAATTGTGCAACCGTCTTCCTAAAATAAACGCACCTACAGCTGCCTACATGATTAAATATAAAAATAACTGTACATTTGTAACGTTATTAAGATACATTTAATTAGAGCGAAAATAACCATCATCATGACACGATGCACAGTCCGGATTAACATGTTCAGTGTTCACATTATTTTTTACGGGGCCACGTCTAAAAACTGTCGTCGTCCTCGCACCACAGAGACCCTCCTATGAGTTTACAAGATTTGATATAAGTAAAATAAAATAATATTAACTACCACAATACCACAATTAATATATAAAATTCAAATTACCAAATTCCAAGTTACATAATACTAAGGAGTGAAAGCAACAGTTTCTCAGTCAATTTTGTTTATTTTTGGCAGTTTTTCAGGTACTCAAATACCATTCATCCCCATTTTAGTGATAGGAAATGTTACGTCAGTTGATAAATCAATTTAATACAATATAATTATACTATACATAGCACGTAAAAACTATTCCTTCGGTATATATATTACATGTTTATAAAAATCCGTTTAGTTATTATATTAATTTAAATAATTAAAATTCTAATTATATCTTCATTAATATATTGTAAGATTTTCTTTGTGTCGTATCGTTTTTTGCACCTTATCGCTTCAGGCAACCAAGAAATATTATACTACTGAAAATGTATACGTCGTGGTGTATGTGCCACGTTAAATTTAAATGCAATAATAAATCGCGTCGTATACAAGTCAAAATATTGTACGAGAACGTTGATGACTGACATTTCCGCAGTTTTGGAAACACGCTGTACACGCTATGATATAAGGCCCCCCACGAATGTTTCGATACGCCACAGCTCTCCTAGCCAAAATGTTGTCGTGTTTTGATACGATAATTCATTCCAAAAATATTACCTTTCGCCCTCCACTTACGTATATTCATAACGGATCGCTGATTAGAATTATGGTGTATACAGTAAGTTTCAACGTTTTATGTTTTAAATATTGTATACAGTGAGTTTCACATATTCGATAACTGTGGTGCGAGGACTTTTGACCGATCGACTATATCAACACATTTTTTCAATGATTCCGGGCTTACGAAATCGACTTTGCAAGCCGTGAATTCATTGATCACAAGAAATTTAACACATATTTACACGAAATACAGTATACGGGGACCAGGGACTGGATCCGAACCTGAAAGAACCAGTTCTGGAACCGGAACCTTAAAAATATTAAGAACCGAAACCGAAACCGGAACCTTTATGTTAATAAATTAAGCACTGGAACGTTTACTTGCCGGAAGTTTGCAGTCTATTAGCAGTATTATTATAGCTGGTGCAGTGCTACAGTCCGATTTCCGCGATTGATGCACTTGTAAACTTCCTCACCATATTCTATTGCATATAGGCATAATTGGGGGGGTGCTTGGGGGGCTTAGCCCCCCTCACCAGCCTTTTAATAATATTTTAGTTTAAAACATAAATTATCTGTGTAGCTGATTCACAATTCTAGTCACCCCAGAAAAATGTCCCTATTTACACCTTGCTCTATTATCTATTTTGAGTATGTCGACGCACTTTTAATATCTTCATAAACTTATTTCATACAAACAGTCAGTGCACCGGGACAATATTATAATACGCATCACACACCAACCTAGTACTTGATGGTTATAATACTGAGTTGACATCATGGTAAAACGCGTTGGCCCACCATGGCAACATGTATTAATAATATGGGTCGTATATGTAGGATTTAACAATAATTATTCGATTAAATCTTTATTTATTATATTTAATTCTGCAATTCCAATAGAATACCATAGATCGATTCAATCTGTATACGTACATTATACGCGAATCAGCACCTGCTCGTCGCATACGTACCTATAGTAATGATATTATAAATTATACTTTACACCCTAATACGTGGACTGCGAGTGCAGTTAGGCAAACGATATATACGCACTGCACCATATACGACCACCTAACGACCACGCGTATACGCGTATATACCAATCACACATCGCATATTATGTGTATACTCACCATCACAATATAATAGGTATATGGTTCGTTGTACACACACACACACACACACACACATATATGGTGCTCGTGGTAACGGGCGCAATAATTAATCGTGGTTAATCCTATTGCGGATTTAGAGAAAATGTTGACTTATCGACGCTTGTAATCGCGTTAAATTATTACCAAACACTGCATCTCGCCTACGATATATCTATATACACAAGTATAACTCACACACACACACACACAAGTGTCCTATATATATATTATATACACACAAGTGACGAGTTGCTCACGTCTATAATACATCATACCGGTGCACTGCACTTTATACTATATACACATATTATGACTGTTATACTCGTGTATACACAATATACTGTGTGTCTCAGTACAACAACACTGAACCGCGTTAGTGTCTTCTGTTTATATTACCGACTCTCCCCTCGTATAAAAAAAAAATTAACGACCTTAAATAGACAAAAAAAAAATAGAACATAAATTAAGACAGCAGAACGATGAAATATAGTTTGAACGAAACTTGCAGCATTCGCCTCGTCGTTGATGTTAAAAATAATCCCCGAGCATTGGAGTTGACGATTGCAGCGCGTCCAACGCGTTCACGATACTCGAGGGGGATTAAATATTCTATGCTCAATCGTGTTGCTAAAAAGGTGTGCTTTACCGGCCGTTTCACCGAAATTGAGAAAAAGGTTCATTTCCAGTTTCCACCAATTACCTGGTAGCCCTAATATTTATTAATCTATTTTCAATAACATTTAATTATGCTTGCTAAAACTGGTCACATTTGTATCATTTCACACAAAATAATAAAAGTAAAATAATAAAGAAGTACATAATAATAATTTTAAATTTCATGCACATATAGTTAACCAGGTAACGTGAACTTTTGTTTCTAAGATCAATTTATGAAAATATCAAAAAAAGTTCCATCAACTTAAATTTTTTTCGGATTTACAAAGAAAACTTAAATTTGTTTCACTTGCAAAAATAATTATACTATACTCTTCTATGAATAGATTACCAACACCATGTTTGAGGTGTACCCCATAAATTTGGTTGTTCGGTAGAGTCTATATCTCGGTATATGGGCTTTCGATTAACTGAAAATATATTCCTTATAGTGCTGTCTAATCAAACGGAAATTTAGTTATCTTGCAACGGTGGACGGAGCATTTTATCAAACGGGCGACAGTTTGACGGCCTCACAACGGGGATTTCGCCATCAATCAATTTTATTATTATTATTCCCCACGGTCTTGTTGTTTCTGCACATGCTATTATGACAATGCAACATTTCAAAAATCGACTTACTGACTGTATTCATCGAGTCAAACCATGTTATAAACGTATAACATGTTATTTTTTAAAGAATTATTATCGGTAGTATTCTATTTTCAATGTTGTGAAAACCGGTATATGTCCTCCTCATCCCCCTCCCCCTCCTCCTCCTCCAAAAGAAACCGTTCAAAAATATTAGTGGAAGTTAACCCGATTCTCTGATGTGCACACACATTTATGACTTTGTGTTGATATAATATCCGACAATCTCATAATTTGATACAATAATGTTGAAATTTCCTATTTCCGTGCAGTCAATGTCTTTGCACCTACAACAAATCAAATTATTAATAGTAAATGATAATTTCATCCTAACAAGGAAATTGATGGGAATGGGAATTGAACCTTTTTAATTCTGGCGGAACCAAGATGTGATGGAAATAGCACTATTAATTTTTGACAGGAATGGTCCTCAGACATTCGATATCGTACTTAAATACGAATTTAATTCAAACTTTCTTTTAATATGATGACATAAGATACTATATGACATTAGGTACCTATATACTTCATGTGAATATATAATGAAGATTATCTATGAAAAAGTAAAACCTGTGAGATCAACTCCTCCGAATCAGTTTATCACAATCCGCATGACACGATCCTTGTGTTTGTCTTGTAATCAAATTTGGTTTAGGAGGGCAACGAAAAATGTATTGATTTTTTTTTAATAAAATTAAAAAAATTATCACATCTTTTCGGTAGAAATTTGGCGTTTGTCGTCGCTGCTATAAATATACTAAAATAAATATTGGCCTTTTATATATTATTTAATATCATTCTGGCAATCGGTGTGATGCGATACGTCGCCTCAAAATGGCCACAAGTTCATCTGCCGACTGTACAATTTCACATACATTTCTGCACTTGCGACGCAAGTCCTTCTACACAATAATTATAGTAGGCCTGCAGGAGACGGTCCTGACAGCCAGCCGGTCTTCTTCGAGGTCGCGTGAACATCCACTTAAGTTTATAAACGATATGCCACCGCTACAGTATCTAATTATTGTGATTCCGTCCTCGAAGTCGTATTATTTATAAGTCGTGAGTTGGTTAGGTTAGATCAGGTGTATTCGTGTTATATTGTTACTACAGTATTGTACGCACAATACTACCTATACGTATATTTGAATGCGCATACTGCTAAGACGTAAACCGACCTTTTATTTTAATAATTATAATATACATTGCGCGGAAAACAGATCGAAGGTCTTCATCGTCGCCTCTACAATGAACCCTTATAATATTATCATTATTATTAGTGAGTCGTATCGTATAAAGCGCCGCAGACATTGTTTGGGGCAGACGAGAAATTCATGAAACGCTCGTGTGGTATATTATTATTATTATTATTATTATTATTATTATTATTATTATTATTATTATAGATAATAATATAATATATGGATATATACGGAGTGTCCCACCGATATCTGACAAATGACATAACTTTTGCTATATACAAAATTTAAATATTTTTTTTTTACTTAGGTATATAATTTATAGCCACTCGCGCTACACGTATAATATACAAAAAATTATTTTTTTTTTTTAATACTGAAAATAAAAAATGTATAATTTGATTTAAAATTTTTTATATAAATTTAAAATAGCCAATTTGTGAACCTGATTATAAGAACAATTTTGATGGTAAAAACATTTATATAAGTCAAGTAGTTTATTTTTTAGAATTTTTTTAAATATCTATAATTTTTTTATTAAATTATTTTGGAATGTAATTACTTTTTTAAAAATATTATTTTTAGAAATTTGCTGACATGAGTATATTTCTTAAATTATTTGGTAATCACATAGTACTAACAATTTTTGTCATACGTTTAAGTAGCAGTTTTTTTATTTTTTTTTTTTGTCAGATCTCGGTGGTACATCCTGTATAGACGGCGACTATAGGTACTCACTAATGGATTATTGGATTAATAAATTATCATGTCATAAAGCAGTTTTTTTCGTATAACATTACGCTATATACAACAGTTGTAGTGCAATAAAGGAAATCAAACACACTGCGGAGTTCGGGGCGATCGGTTTTGAAGAACTGTCTCAATGGTCGTCGCGGCGAGATGGACTTCCGGGAAAATATATTAGCTTTCATACGTCATATTTAGGGCGCCGAACTTAATGCACCTAAAAATCACTATCTAAATATGCATGCACTTATACGCTTAAATAATAGTGAAAATATGCAAATTTTCAATTTTCATAATTAAAATTAATATTTTTATATTTTATAATTTGTACTTAATATTTATTAATAAAAACAGGAAATTTTATTTTAACTAGGCATTAGAAAAAACATAATACTATATTGTACTATTATATACTGCAATACCTAGTGAAAGCTCTCAAAATAAATGTAACCTAGGTAGGTATAGATACTTGCATTATAAAGTCTTTTTTGTTTTTACTGTTAAATGTTCAATCTATATAACCAACATATTATCATTAATCATCCAATAAACTATAAAAAGTGATAAAATTGAGAAATATGCTCTGAAAACTACAAAATCACTAAATATGCAAAAATATGCACTATAAACTTTTAATATTTTTTTTGTAGTGTCGTGAAATTAATGGCAAGCTTATGCTTAGCAATAAATCTAATAGCCCCAAAAAAAAACATGCAAACGCAACCACTTCCGAGCCCTAGACTCGACATATATTTTTTTATTATTATAATATTATTATTGTGTGTTTATATATTATAAACGAATAATGAACCATTATCGCCGATCGCGTTCAACATATTATATTATAATAATATAGTACTTATGTGTATTTTATATTTTTATAATATTATATTATGTACGTCGAAATATTGATCTCTTAGCAAGCATACTGTTACGCATTTTATGTAGGTATACTGTTTTTAGTTTTAGCTGTTTTAGGGTATGTCGGGTCAGTGCATTCAGGCCTTAAAGGTCCATTATTGTGCACTGCACTCTTCCAACATCGAGTTCATTATATATTATAATAACGTCGTGTCTTTGGTTCATATACGTGTCGCTCTAGAGGAAGAGTCCTGATTGTCTTGCAACTCACAGTATTTCTTTATTTCCACGTCCTTTATTATTATATTATTATCCTGTGGTTCCAGGATAAAGGATTTCCGCTTTGATGGATTGTCTTGGACAAAAAAGAGTTTTGCAAAGCATTGCATCATCACTCTGTGGCATACCCGATACGAATAGTTTCTTCCGTTTTCCGAATTTCCTACACATTGGTGTTTTCGAGTTTCTATGATGTCTATTCACCGGCCCCGAAGCGTTAATATTATATCATACTCAAACCCCTCAAAAAAATCAAATTAATTTTAAATTTCTCGTTTTCGAAGCAGGGACTGGTACCTTTTAGTTTTTACGGTTCCGGTACTTCATTATTTTATTAAGAGGTTCCGGTTCCGGTTCCGGTTTATGACAATTTTTATTTAAGGGTTCTGGTTCCGGTTCTGGTTTTGGAAAATTAATTTAATAGTTTAAGTAGGGGTTCTAGTTAAAACAAGTATTAAACGATTACGAAAATGTATATATTTTATTTATTCTTTAGTATCTTGTTAAATTAAATGTTTTATACACCTAGGTACATTAAAATAATTTAATTTAAAAATATGGGTTCCGGTTCCGGTTCCTGTTATTTGAAAATATTTAAAGTCGGTTCCAGTTAGGTTCCGGTTCTCAATATTTTAAGGGTTTTTCTGTTCCAGTCCCTGTTTCGAAGTCAAAAAATCGACCAGCCAAATAAACGTATGGCCACGCGGTACTAACAAGTAACAACAAACCACTATGTATACATCGTAATATTTTGTAGGTGATACCTATAATATGTGTTTGTGAATACAGGACTCAAAACTCGAGGTTTTTAATCGCTGCCGTGTTCGGACGCAAACGATTGCGACGGTGTGTCGGACTTGGCGGGCAGGGCGTGATTTATGTCGGGGAGTTTAAAACCTTTATATCCAACAACCACCCCTCCCGTCGCCGCCCCTACCGTGTTTCGCTTCCCCCCCGTGCGCGATGTCCGCTTTTCCGTTTTATTTTCATCGTCGCCGGGTCGTCTGCGATAATATTACACCACCACAGCACACGTACAATATAAATATGTATCAACATGTCTGTCTGCGAGGCGATAGTGAAGGCGACGGATAGCGCGGGGTTGGGGGGTTGTGTATAGCGGTACAGCAGTGTTGCAGTACGCTGTCGTGTATGTATAAAAATAATAATAATAAGTGTTGTAGGTACGACCGTCGGACCGTATAGACTGTAATAATAATGAAATAAAACGCAACGATCGTATATAGTAGCAGGTAGACTTTGTAATTTAACACTAGTCGGGAAAAGAATGAAAATGTGAAGAAAAACGGCTAGGGTGTGGAGGTGACGGCGGCGGCGGGTCTGACGTCTGTCGTCGCACACGCGGCCGTGGGAATCGCTCGTCCTCTCGGCCCTTACTCTAACACCGACTACAAACGCAGACCATTACCGGACAACAATAATAATAACAACAACAACAGACCTTCCGACGCCTTTGCCAACGTCTGGAAAACATTTCTGCGCCGTCGTTGCATTGTTGTAGAAAATGTATGTGTGGGTTTGTGTATATATAAATCGTTTAAACGGTTCACGCCGCCCCCGCCGGAGACATAGCGAGTACAATATATAATAATATTTCATCACTCGTTTATGGCCGTAGATTCTATGAAAACGGATTTGAATTGGTCTTTGACTCGTCAAGTTTATATTATATTAACGGGCGAGAGATCGGCTTGCTCGGATTTTCAATCTATTTTCGCATTTATAGTTTACCAAAAAGTCGGTTAGGTATATATGGACAGTTTTCAAGTTAATTCGTCCAATTCACTTTGGCGTGTCTTATAATAATATAATATTATGGAGATAAAATCGAAAACGTGAGAAAATCGGACTCTGGCAGACTTCACGACGAAATTCAAATCTGTGTTTTCAATCCATTTCATATCGTTGGATCGGTCACCGTACGTTTGAATCTTACACCACGTCTGAACTCCGATTCCGCGTTTGTCGTTGGCAGGCTCGCAAACTACTGCTGCAGCTTTAAATCTCCCATTTACGTATATAAAATACATCAACAAATCGGCACGCAGCGGTCGACTTTGGCCGAGAGTACATACACTAAGTCTACAACTCAAATAAGCTTTTATGGATTATTATTCTATTATGTGTTTTGCCAAAAGTTAATTCTAAAAAAAAAATATCTCGCGTAATTTAATATATTTAATATTATAAATTTTATATTTTAATAATTTTTAAACGAAATGTGTGGTAACTTATAGGTAACTGCGGGGTCAGCGACGCAGGATCGTGACTAAACGTTTAATGCGAGTTTCATAAATTTTAATAGAATTATATTGATCGTTGCACTGCTTCCATTTGCCGCACCAAAAGATGACCGCAGACACAGTTATTACATTATAATATTATACGGTATTATTTATATACTGATATACGAATATATATTCAAGATAGTTGAACGAATTTCCAATATGGGTACGTTCTTTATGATATTTATCGATAAAATAAATGCAAACCAGAGAGAGGAGTGCAGTAGTCTGTAGTATATTGTGGTAGGCATAGGTATTTATATATATAATATATAAATATATACCGAGTGATACATTTAACGTATTTAACGTTATTTATATTTTTCAACGGGCATACTTATTTAATTCTTTATTCCAAATCAGCATATTTTTGATGTACCTTCTTCGATGTATAAAAAATCGAATTCTGTACGATTGTATAGCTTATGAGTTAAATGTGTTTAAAGTTTAGTCAAGCGGAGTGGAGTGATGGTACAGGCCAAATGCTGCCTAATAATTATCATGTAAGAGCAATTTTTTCAAAAACACCACTTTTTTCTAACATAAAGAGGAGTGTCTTACGTTAAACGGATCACCCCGTATGTATAGATACCTAAGTATTAACATAATATATATATTATATATTTTATTCTAATTGATCGATAAAATAATAATCTAAAGAAAATTCATCCACTCAATAATAATACTATACCTATTAAACTTAATAATTATTTACGACGCGATATTATTATAAAAATTGTATATATTTACACACACACACACACACACGTGCGCACGGTGGTTCGCGGATAATATGCATAAACAGTCGTAAGTTATTATAATAATAATACGCCCGGGAAATGATCGATTTGTGTCACGACTTAATCGTAAATCGTATAATACCCATATTAATACCTCCCATGATAAACACATTATAATATTATTATATACCTTGGTGGCGCGTGTATATACGAGACCACTGCTGCAGCAGAATCACGACGTAGATGATAATATTATTATAAACTTTATACGCCGCCGTTAAATAGTGTGCACACCTCTATCAAAAATAAACTCTGTGTGTGTGTGTGTGTGTGTGTGTGTGTGTGTATGTGTGAGGGCGTAAGTACAGTGGCGGGCGTCGAGTATTATAATAATATATCATTGTTTAGAACGCTGGAGACTGAGATTTTAATTAACAGAAACGGACGGGAGAAGTATATATTACAACACGAAAAGTTTAATTTTATTATTACGATAGTATCGTTGTAGCAATTATTATTATCTTCGAGATTCATATTATTATAATTTAAAATATTATTACAACTACTACTGTTGTACAAGTACGATATAGGTATTAGGTGTAGGGTACCTAATGCATACATCACATCTTCTATTCTAACGACCCCTGCCCGAAGTATACACTTGTGATCCAATGAACTGCGCGGGCTACATTTGTCACTATGGTACACCAAATCAATTTTAGTATTATTATTAAATAAAATGTTTTGAGGGTATAGTTTGGAGCATATTCCATTAGCAATAAATATAATTGTTCGTACCTATCTTATTGAAAAAAATTGTATTATCAGTAAGCGATAGTACGAAATACCTATAATTATTCAGAATATTCTTTTGAAAATCCTTAAAGTAATATATTATAATATTGAATAAATAGTTTTTTTTCCAACGAGTTAAGACAATGAGTGGCATATATTCCATACCACAACTTTTGTAGGATTCTTTATATGCCATATTTTTTTCCGTCCAATTCAACTTTATAAAAGCTCATCAATAAAAATAATATACCTACGCAATATTCGATATTGAGACATCAATATTTTTGGTCAAGTATTCGGCTATTAAATATGATATTAAAAATATAACAGGACCTGTGATAATGTGGTCGTCAAAAAAATATTTTAAAAACCACCTACAACTATAAAAAACTTGGTGTAAGTAATAAACAATTCAAATATAATGACATATAAGAACTGCAGATTTTAACTGAGATTAAAAACTTAACTGTAACTTACCGCGATACACACTTGACCGGCTTTTAACAGTAATTGATAACAACAAATTCAGTATTCACGTAATCCTGTAATTCCTCCTAAGCGTCGTATTTGTAGAGGAGCTGAGCTATACGAAGGTCAAATTCGTTACCCGCTGCAATACAGAGCCGCCGCCGACGTCAACTTGCGGAAAAATTCAACCATTTACCGGGTTAAAACTATTTGACCTCGAGTAAGACGCGTATATATATTTATACAAAATACCGGATGTTCCGGTCAGAAAAATCGTTGTTATTAATATTGGTGACATTTTTCCGATTCAACATTCCGACCCTTATTTTACACGGTAGCAGCACCCCTCCTATTTTCTCCACAAACCATGACTGTGTGTACAACATAACATACGTGCATTATATATTTATATATGAATATGATAATGATGAGTTATTTTGGCGTACGCCATTTCGATCGTTTACTTGTATATACGACTTGTTGCACGTGTTATTTAATATTATAATATTGTTATTATTATTTTGACACTTGTTGCCGTGCGATGTTTACACATATTATTATTATATTATGGCGTACAGACATGCTTGGTGGAAGTATATATACTTAAATGTTACATACATATTATCATAATATCGTGATGGAGCGACGCTCGATGTAAAGAGTGGTGACGTCAAAAATTTGAACAATACGAAAAATCTGTGGATTATAAAATGTTTAAGTCCCATTTAAGACGGATTATAATATTACTAATAATTTTAGATTTTAAACTCTAACATTTCACTGTGTGATTTATTCCTTATTGACGTGTCATTATAATTACGCGATGACAAAACAACGCTTTTCAATCGCCGTGCCGATTTCATACAGGTTAGTGCAGTGGCGTATACAAGAGGGGGGCATGTGGGTCAGATCCCTCCCATTAGCTTTGGAGTGAATTATCACCCATATTGTGTTGGATGTGAATTTTGTATCAATTGATGGGGATTTTCCAATTTTCCCCTCCCATTTAGCTATGTCCTTTTCTTTTTTGACCCCCCCCCATTCAGAAATAATGTCTACGCCACTGAGGTAGTGTATGTATGGCCCATACGCTGTGTAAGTAAATCGTTTTTATAAACAATTATATGGTTATAATGTGTTCGCTCATCTGACCCGTACCGACTACCAGCTATTCAATATGGGTAACATTAAACTCGTGACCGAAACGTTAAACACAGTTATGTGCACTATACCTATATAATATAATAGCTAATCGCAATAATATAATAATTTATGGTAGGTAGACATAATGATAATAATAATAATAATATAACACGTTATCACGTCGTATACCTACCTAGTAATATTTACGGCGTCCGATATTGAGAACTATTAAAAATCGATTTCACGTGCCGGGCACGACGCACAATCAATAAACGCGTCGATTATCCGATTTTGGCTGGCGATCTGTCCGTCCATCGTTACGTATAAATCATCTGTCTGCAGTATACGATAGTTCCAGTGCGTAATTAAATATTATTGGTATACGTAATAATATTACAATACTTTCAGTGTGCCTATTTAGAATACCTATAACGGCTAATATGGTACGTCGACTAAAAAATGTATTACTTCCATGCATTAAAATATTATGGTACAGCGCGCATTCTCTCGCGGCGATCCTCGTCGTATATCATTAAAATAATAATAATAAAAACCTGCCTGTACCACCGCCGCCCACAACCAGCTGCACAATCCGGCGACTTCCTACCTACCTATAATATTATTATTACGTAATTGCAGCTCGTCGTCGCAGGACTATCCGCGGGAGTCGGAACAATCGTCGTTGTCGTCGTAACTGCAGCGATACAGAAATTTTAATATCGCGCCGTACGTGAATTATAATCCGAGCTAGTGACGATAGAGAGAGAGAGAGAGTGTTATTATGACATTACCTCGGAGACGTTATTATACGAATGCTCTATACAATAACTACATGTGCCTACCTACCTACATGTCCATCACGTACTCGCGACGAAAACAATGACGGTGATATTAATGTAATTTGTCGGATCCCTATACGTATAATATTATGATTCTTCTGTCCTGCGAAACACAATGGAAAAAAAATAAAATAATACCCGACTCTGTTGGGGCTACCTAACTGAAACAGTAGGTTTATATACGCATCATGTAACATATATATATATTTTAATATAATACAATTATTATTAATGCTGTGCTGCGCTGCGCATATCGGCCTAAATTAGAGGAGTGTAATAATTCTTGTGTATATTATATACCGGACCGCGGAACGGGGAAAATGTAATACGCGCCGTCTATATATAATATAATATAATATGCTCGTAATAATATGGATAGGCGATGAGTACCATTATTATAGCGATTGCAGCAGCCGGTCGATTGAAAAATAAAAAAAAAACAGTTGCTTAAGAATGATTTCGGTGATATATATTTTGATCAATTCGACAGAAGACGCGATGAGTTGAAATTCCTCAAGATGTTTTAAAGAAAACTCTGAACAGGTCGACTGCCCACCGATTTCATTGATCTTGCCACGAAAGCCTTGAGTGCCATATTATAATATAATATGATACTCAATCTTTTTTTAGTGTTTCTGTCATGGGAAATTCTCTTGATAAAAATAATTATTAAATAATCTCGAAAAATGTTTAGTATCATATAATTATAATAATATAAAGACGAAATTGGCAAGTGAAATATGAAAGGCAATAATTTAAAATTGTACGTGTGTCACATACAATACACGATGCAGTCGACTTGGTAAGAAAGATATAGGGTATACGATCCCTCGATTGACCGGAAGAAATCAGGAATGTATGAAAGTAGGAAAAATTTTGAGATTGAAAATAATATATTCAAAGTCTGCAGTTTAAATCTAAAAGCCTGTAATAGGCGGTGGACGATTTAAGGAATTGCGGTTCTATACGTACAAATTGTTTTCTATAGCAGCAAAACGCATCAATGGCCTTTAAAACAAAAAATAAAAATATTATTGATAACCAAAAGAAAGTCCACAGAGATAACACGTCCCTTGCACAGTCTCATTCTACCAGTTTCTCTTCAGGTCTATTTTTTCTTTCGAAAAATTAACCTCTGATAAACGAGGAAAATGTTTTCTATAACGGTATTCTATTATCGCCAATGTGTACATACGTTTCGTAAGATTTCAAATAATATCACGTGACGTTTGGGGCTGCATTAAGTTACTTCGCATCACAAAAATGTTCCAAATGTTCTCGTCTGAATTATGAGGGGGGCCTGACCTTTCCACGATTTTTCTAGATTTCGGATGAGAAATCGGTTAAATATTATAATATTCGTGGCGACCGTCGGATCCGATTTGTCGTCCGAAACTGCAGCACGCAGACACACGACGTATCGTCGGGGCGTATCAAAAACAAGAGGGGAAAAAAATGTAAAAACGAAGGGACGGTGGAAAAAAACAGCGCTCAGACTA
>WHPZ01588010.1:0-18036 GCA_016617965.1 Macrosiphum rosae | reverse complement strand
ATAAGAACAATTTTGATGGTAAAAACATTTATATAAGTCAAGTAGTTTATTTTTTAGAATTTTTTTAAATATCTATAATTTTTTTATTAAATTATTTTGGAATGTATTAACTTTTTTAAAAATATTATTTTTAGAAATTTGCTAACATGAGTATATTTCTTAAATTATTTGGTTATCACATAGTACTAACAATTTTTGTCATACGTTTAAGTAGCAGTTTTATTTTTTTTTTTTTTGTCAGATCTCGGCGGGACACCCTATATGAACATGTATATATGAACATGTATATAAATAAAATTAGTTACGGTTTACAACTAGTAGACAACTGTCTATTATATAAAATGGGCGGTTTTTAAGAGAAAGGGCTTAAGTTAAAAATTGGTACTTTTCAGGAGACACAAAAAACATTATAACTTTGTAAATTTTTAATATTTTTAAATTTTTTATTCATAATCATGTTTAATATACAGGTATATATATATATAATATATATATATATAAGTGTTTTGTTATTTTACTATTAAATATATTTTAGTATTTATTTATTTATTTTCTTCAAATTATAATGACTTATGACCTATTGCATATAATATACCTGTTTGACTTTAGCCCTTTCGCATCATGACTTAAGACCTATTGCATGTAATTTTATAAGACTTATGCCCTTTGTCATTAAAATAAGTTATAATAAGTGACTTAGGCTTTTTCTCATAAAAAAAAAATTCTGTATAATGACTTATTACCACACGCATTCTATTTTATCTCATAAACCAAATCCCACATGGCATCTACAGTGGTATCATTCAACGCGGCTTGCAATTTCACACAGAATTAATGTATAAACTGAAAATGTCCAAAAATGACTTAAGCCCTTTCTCTTAAAATCCGTCCAAATATTACATAACCAATTAAAACTATTAAGTCAGGTAGTGGCATAGACAAGCGGGGACGTGGGGGGTCAGATCTCCTCCCATTGGCTTTGGGGTGGATAATCTTCCATATTGTGTTTGATGTGGATTTTGAATCAATTCAAATTATATTCATTGTTCCTTATTGTTAAATATTTTACTAGCTAAGTAAAAAGTTTTGAGAGGGTAGGGGATTTTCCAATTTTCCCCTCCCATTTACCTATGACGTTTTCTTTTTTCGATCCCCCCTTTCAGAAATCATATCTACGCCACTGGAGCCAGGTTTAATTGTATTATATTACCAAGTACTGGTTGTTCTTGTCACTAGATTTAAATGGGGTTGAAGTGGGCGGAGGTTTAAATATTAGGTACACTTCATAATATTATAAAACAAACTTAAACATGTATAATTATTATATATTTACTAAGGTATTGCACTAAGTCAGCAGTAAGTGGTACCTACCTAAATCACTAAATATTATTAATCAAAGTTAATAGTTAATACTCTCGTATATTACGATAATACGATATTTACGACATAATTAGATACCTAAATAATACGAATGATCGCAATTTTGTCTTAAACAATTAATAAACAGGTATGTACCTACATTTGTAAAATTTGTTTCATCATTTATTGAAATGGGTCTAGATTTTTTTATGGAGAATCGAACAATATATAGATTTTTTTATATGAAAGCTCCCTTCGTCACCCTAAACAAAAAATTAGCCCCCACAAAAAAATTATGTTTCAGTGTGTATAATTTAAATACATTGCAAAAAAAAAAATACACTTCAAATAACTACACGTCAAATAATTTCACTGCTTATTGATCCTAATAATATATTGCTTCTTTATAATAAATTGTTATGAGTATTTATTTTAATTCAGTACCTATTCTAGTTGTGTTTAATGTGCATTACTGTGAAATGTATAGGTATAGGTACAGTAATAAACAATCTATATTTTGTTTGGACTCAGGATTGAGGGTAAATGTACGTTTAAAAATGCTTAAATCTAAAATACCAAATTAAATTTAAATTTAGTGATTGTCATACACGCAATTCGTCAGTTCCTTTTTTATATCAATAAAAATAAATTATTATGTAAACTGAAATTATAAAAATATTTAATTTACTGTTGGCTTTACTGTTTCAGTGCAACAAATTGTGTAATGGACATTTCGTCCCAGCTTATTATTGAATAGGTTTTACTGTGACATACTGACACGGGAGTTAAATTATATAGTAATATTGAATATACTATATGGTATACCTATAAATTATTATCATACTAATAATGTAGTCACGGGTTGGGGTGTATGTGTGTGTGTAAGGGACTAAAGGATTGATCCTTCCTCCCTCATCCCCCTGATCATAATCATTGTAAAATTCGTGCTTGTGAAATATGAATACCTACTTAGGTAGGTACAGGTAGCTATTAAACATTGATTTCATAATATTATGAAAATATATTAGGTAGGTAGGTTAATATATCATGATATCAAATATATTTTATTGCTACGATTTACTACCAAGTACCTACCTATTGTAATTCAAAAACATTTATTAGCAATCGATATCTTATTTCAAGTCAAGACTTGGCGGTAAGCGGCCATATAATTATTTCTATCACCCAGTTAAAAATATTTAAATATATCTAATACATCTATATTTTTGGGCCTCACGTCCGGATAGTACCTACTCTGTTTTTAAGTTTAACGCAGTCGGTGGTCACTGCGGGGAATAGTCCACTGAGTGTTAAATAGGTACCTAGCAATAAAATATGTAATTATGTGAGTGTCACGTAACAACGTAAGTACCTACCGTTCGAATTATTAAAGTTTTAAAAGAAACGACAATTATAATACTCACGGAATATTATGCCGAACTTCGTCAACCAATTTTCGGCATTTTAAAGCGATCGTGCAACCACACAGATGTGAAATTTAAAGAAAATCCTATAAATAATATTAGGACTGCAGCTGAGCAATCGAAGGGATAAAAACAAAATTAGGAATTATTAGTGCGCGGGCGCAGGAGGATCTCCAACCAAGGAATCGACCGATTTCTTTTTATGTGTTACCAACGTAACATGTTAAAAATAAAGTTTATACGTCATAAAATTATTTAATTTCTTATTGTTGATATTTTACTTTTTACAAGTAAATTTGTCGCATTTGACGAATTTTTTTTCGTTCAGTTGATCGCCAACAAAATATATATTAATATTATATTTTAAAGATTGGAATAACACCAGATGTGTTATTTTCTTAAGCCAGTATGACCAACAAAGGGGATATTTGGAATTATGGACCAGTGTAGACCACTTACGTTGACATAAATGTCCGTGCCAGTGAAATTGCTCATTAATAATTTGCCAAAAGCCTTAACTATCCACTTAACAACACTGAACTACATACACATCGGAGATTGAACATTTGAACGATTAAACCGTTCGGTATCCTGCTAGAGAGTATTGTTATTAATCGTTGGCATTTTGTTCGGAATTGATCAATTCATTCCGTTTCAAACAATTATTGATACTGGTGTTTACCATCAGTACATGAAAGATGCAAATCAAGGATCCAGAACGTTTCAAAACCTGGCTGACAGCCGTCCTGGGACCGATATGCGAAGCCGATCCCGCAGCACTGGCCAAATATATATTTGCATTGTTGAAACGTGATCGGCCGATCAATGAACTGCAGAAGTTCCTTCAGTCGCAACTAGAAGAGTTCTTGAATAACGACACTGAAGGATTTACTGTTTTGTTAGTCGAAACGTTGCGAAACGAGTCTTACTTGATCGATGATCCGGTCGATATTAAATGTGAGATTGCGGTCACTTCGTCGGGGGAAAAATCTGATACAGGTGAGAAGCCGATTATTGACAAACCCATTGCCAGGGACGATGAAAAACCTAGGTCCAGATCACGTTCCCTTGTGTTATCGAGATCGCCGAGGACTAAAGATGTCAAATTCACCAGACCTAAACGGTATCGTAGGGATGATCATACTAGTGATGAAGACGAAGAGAGAGAATCATATCGTAAGTATCGTTACCACGGTCGGTCATGGTCACCGAGACGATCAAAATCTCCAAAATTCAAACGCAGGTTTAGGTCTCCAAAAAACCGGTCCCGGTCTCAGTCTGGATCACCTGTTAAAAAACCAAAAGAAGATATATTCGCTGAATTCAAAAAATCTGAAGGTATTGAAAAGAAGACATTGGGTCGATGTGTTGATTTCGATGAAAAAGGGTACTGTATGAAAGGTGATTTATGTGTTTATGATCATGGAAAAGATCCAGTAGTGTTGGCTACGGGAAATGGTGTCTTAAGTTTCCAAAATGCTGGGGCATCTTTTACAAACCCATTGACTCCCACATTTCCAGTACCTATTGTTCAAAATGTACCAGTGCCTGTACCAGTACAACCTTATCCGCCAGCCCAAAATCAGCGAATGTACTATCCAAGTACAGAAGGTTCTTATTGGGTTCGAGGAAGTGGAGAACAAAAATTTTCCAAACAAAAACGTGAATTAGTTAGTGTACCTACTGGAGAAGTCCAAAATCGTTTTAAAAGAAAGAACTTTAAAAAAGATGAAAATAATTCCAATAATAATAAAAAGCCAAAGTTTGACTATAGGCGTTTAGGTCCTAAAGTATCCTCCAATGAAGTACAGTTGAAAAATGTTCCAGAAAATTTAAATAATATTAGTAGCTTGAATAATAGTTTTATGAAGTTTGGAAAAATCACCAACATACAAACAAGTAGTGAAAATAAAGAAGCCACAATTACATTTTCTGCTTCTAATGAAGCACAAAAAGCGTATCAAAATATAGAAACTGTTTTTGGTACTTTACCAATTACAGCTAATTGGTTTTCTGATAATTCTGCGGAAGTAAAACCAGTAGAAGAAAAAATTACTTCACCGCCACAAAAACCTACTAAAACTCTGTCTTTAGATAATAGAATTACTGGTCAAACAAGATTAACAAATGAAAAAGAAGCCGAAGTCATCAAATCATCATTGCTTAAAAAACAAGAAGAAGCTAAAAAACTAGCTCAAGATTTTTCTGCTGCCATCACCAAACGTAAACAAGAACTGTTGGACAAACAGCTAGAACAATTAAATAAACTAATAGAAGCTGCACCTAATGTTAAAGGTGAACAAAAACAAATGTTAATGTCTACTATCATTCAACTTAAAACTAATATTGAAAATATTCAAGCTGACCTAGCGTCTGCAGTAAAAAGACCAATTGTATCTCAATCTAATGTCAAAGTTATAAATAGCCTCCCACCAAAAACACCTACTAAAGAGGATAAATTATTAGAAGCCAAACAAGAAGCATTGAAGAACTTGCTTTTAACTGACTTAGATTTATTCATTAAACAACAACAAGGACATAGCGATGAAAAGGAAATACTAGATTTGAAGAAAAATGTTATTATTTTGAGGAATAAATTAAAAGGTCTAGGAATTACACCAACATCTGGAGCTGCCAAAACTGCTTATCAAATGAAAGAAAAATTGGCTATTGCAAACAAATTGCTGGAAGCTAAAAATAAAGTGCGCGAAACAAAAACTACCAGCATCTCAGTTGACCATCGACCAACTCAATTATTAGTGTCTGGGTATGAAGTGGATGATGAAGACCAAGTCGTAACACATTTTTTACAGTTTGGTAACATTATTGAATATATATCTGATACTATAATTCCTGCATTAGTAATAAAATATGAAATAAGAAAAGACGCAGAAACCGCACAGATCAAGGGTAAGCTCTTCCAAGATAGAAGGTTATCAGTAACATGGTATAATTCACAACATGACTTTGTTGATACTTCCAATACAAAAGCCGGACCATGCATGGGTGCCCGATTGGAAGATAATTCACCTGCCAAACACTTTGAAGACAAGGAGTAATGATTATTATTATTGTTTGTGTTTTGTTAAAAATGTGTGATCTATAAACCTAAATGATGTATATAATAAATATAATTATTATGGTAAAAATGAATATGTTAATCATATATCCCATTGTTAGTGATATATTTCCTTGATGTATCTATTTAGATTATTTGATAATCACCCATTAAGAGGATGTCTGCACTTGATGATAAATTGTGCATTTAATTCTTAAAATTAGGTCTTAAGCAAAATGGGATAAAACAAATCTGTATTTATGTTAGTAGATTTTACATTTTAATTGTTTAACTTAAAATTAGTAAGTTTAATAATATTGTTCATTATTTTAACACCATAAAAGATAAATTACAAACCGTTTCCACCATTCAAAATTTTCTTTTTATTATATTATATGTTATTATATAAGTTATTAAAAAAATATTCATTTTTTTATTAATTTGATCATTTTCCTGTTGATAATTATTACATTGTACACTTAGTTTAGAGAATAATTGCAAACATTTTAAATATGAGACTGAATTATTTCTTTAGTCATTTATAATTATTGTTAACATTTCTAATTGTTCTCATAATTATGAAATAAATGTATTTAAATAACATCTGGATGTTTAAATATTTATTTTCTTTAAAATTAGTAAAATCACTAATTAAAATGAGTAAAATTGTAAATTAAAATTCACTATACGCTTTGAAAAAAAGGACAAAATTTAATAACTGCTGTGTTGAGCAGATCATAAGCTAACCTTACTTGACAAGATACAAATGTGTTTTGAGGTTTTTATTTAATTTGAAACCAATAATCATGAGTCACTGGATTTGAGTTCTCAATTTTCTCTTAAGTCGTAAAGAAATGTTTTAATCAATCGATAGTCGCATGAAACTTTTTAATTACTTATTTTGAGAAATATAAAATGTATGTATATGTTAATTAATCTTAAGTATAGCAAAATTATATTTAGTATAATATGAGATAAAACAAAAATTAAATTCACCTGACATTAATTAAAGCAAAATATATAGCAATTGATAAAATATTTTATTATTGCTATTAAATGGACAAGAGAACAAAACTTAGTTCAATGTGAAATATACTATAGGCAATATGGAGTAAAAACTATAAAATATAAATTAATTAGGTAATGTTTTAATAAGTTAAGGATATGTATTTTGACTTATTATCTTTAAGAAAATCAACATTTGATAAATCATTACATTAAGTAATAATGAGAAGATTGTCTTACAAATGAGTGTTTTGCTTATATGATTCAATTAGAAACAAAAGCACATTTTAAGTTTTAACTTAATTTTTAATTACTGACTGTAATAATCAAAATGTATTTGTTAAAACTATTAAAACTTATACTTATTTTTTTTAATTTTAAAATATGTAACAAAGTGTTACAAAAATGTATTAGATTGAAAAAAACACTGTCAGGATTTTTTTTTTTTGTAAAGGAACTGTGGTGGGAATGTGGGACGACGCCTTACACATTTCAGAAAAAAATAGAATGCGGGACAATAATACAACATTAGTTATGATAATAATTATATATTTTTACAACAGTATATAATATTATACAACAAGTTATAGTATAGGTACATTATGTTTATCTTTTATATATATATATATATATATAAATATATAATATAGTATTCTACTTTTTTTTATAGTAGTGTAGTTGATCACACATTTGTCTACAGTAATCACTTAAGGTCAACACACTTGGGTAGTATATAATGCTATAACTCTTATGATATCATATTCGATAAATAATTTAAATAATAATGTGTCTGTTTCATTTTGCGTATATTTATTGTACTGAGAAAAATATAAAATATTTTATTTGTAAAAACAAAAATGGCAGAACATTTCCCAATACAATAAATATGTAAAATATTTATAATTTTTTTTTAGTTTTGGTGTAAAAAAAGCCAGAACTACAATACCATCCTTACATTGAAAGTATCTCACATGAATATACAACACATTTATATCGACCACTCTGGAACACATTTGAGTTTCACTATGAAACAGGCACATACATATTATACTTGATATAGATAATAAATATAAATATTGTGGTAATGTGGTCTATATATTTATTTATTTTTTAATGATATTGTCAGACTAGACTTAAAACAAATTATTCTAAAATTTTAATTTTAATATAAGAGTGTCAGAACTACTAAATTATTCTTTTTTTTTTTGATCTTAAAATAAATATTGTTTACATATCATAAATATTACATTTTTTTTAAATATATAATTATTAAGTATACAATGATAATTTATTGTTGTAAGTTAAATGCGAAATATTTCTATTTTAGAAATCAAGGTCCCTTTTGTGTTTAAAAAAAAATGATGTTGAATTGAATCTGAGAAAATAACAGAAAAATGACTAGAGCCAACACTGATCTAATTGCAGTATAAAAACATAATGATATAAAGCAATTTTTCTTTGTTAAGAATAATAGTAGTAAATAAATAAAACATAAAGAATACACAGTTTGATACACACATAAGAACCCTGTTTGATCTCCAAATTAGGGTGGCACTAACTTTGAGATTCAATATTGACTATAATTTGAAATTTCATTTGATTTTAAAGGGCCCAATTATCCAGAGTAAAATTTAATGTGTATATTCAAATATTCAATTTCAAAATATACAACAACAGTATAATGAAAAAGAACTAGAATATTATATAACTAACCCTTAAGTCTATTTTCAAATTAAAAATGTTCAATAACTCTGTAGTTTCAAAACATTTGATTAACAATGTATACCATTTTATAACAAGGTAAGGATGGAATATGGTCATAATTGTAACTGAACTGTGAAAAAAAAATTAGCATAATAAGTGTTTTCAACAGCAACACTAAAAATGTACATTTAACAAAATCATTGAAAATATAAATGGAAATAATAAAAATAAAGGGATTAAAAATATATAATATATATATAATTATTGATTATTAATAATGGGAGTTCAATCATATAAAATATGATAATACATAGAAACCTTAAAAACTATAATTTTACTAAAAATTAAAATCACAGAAACTTAATAAGTTATGCACAAAAATTTTACTTTTTAAATGTTTAGTTTTAGAAAAAAAAATGAATATAATAAAACAATTTCAAAAGAAAAAGTAATAATTCAACTTAATAAATCATGATTACTGCAACACTACAATGATGGATTTGATCAAAAGTCGGTCAAACAAAAGACACCAAGATAAAATTAACTGAGTGTCTTACTAATTTATATTATACATTAACTGTACCTATACAAATACTTTGACTAGGCTGTCAGCTCCAGCACTGGCAATATATGCTTCGGATGGATGAAACGCGACATCTAATATAGATTCATCTAACTTTTTTCGATGTGCAGTGATTTCTTGTACACAAGTTTTACTTTCTAAATTCCATATTCTAATGGATGAGTCATGACCTAAAACAACCAATTACACATTTTGATGAGTATTTTTTTTATATACATTTTTAAATATTTAAGTCTTACTTCCAGATAATAAATATAAGCCATTAGGATCAACTGCCAAGCTAGTTACAGCATCTAAGTGGGCGACCATAGAATGAACCATTTTGCCAGTATTGTTATCAAAGAAACGAATATGATGGTCATCGTGTGCTGTAATAGTTAGAGGTAATGTTGGGTGGCATTTAACCCGATGAATTAGCTGAGTTGCCATTTCAGTAGGATCCTTTTACAATAACATAAAATGTACACATTATTTTACAAATTAAAATATAACGCTAATAAATATTAACCTTTGAGCATTCTAATCGAGTTATAGGACTCTTGGTTTCAATATCATAAATAACACAATGAGATGAATTATAAGATGCAACAAATTGACCTTCAGTGTCTCTAACATAATCAACTGAAGTAGGAATTTCATCTGTAGAACAAATTAAGGCATTTAACATACTATGACAATAATATAAAAGCAAGAAAACACTATATTTATAATTGAGTTTAAAATGTTGTTTACCTTGATCAGAAACATAAGACGACAAACATGGTGTCTTGAGATTAGTTGGTGACCAGAGTTTAACTGAACCATCAGCTGAACATGATAATAACTCTGAACGATTATGATGAACTGAAATTCCCCACACAGCATCTTCGTGACCTTCTAGATTATTGATCAGAATGTTTTTATCTAAACACAAAAGTTAGTAGATAAATATAATTGTAACTTAAATAGTTGTACTGTAAATATTTTATTACCATAAGAATCATAGGGATCTATGTTAGCTGATGGCATTGCCCACACTTTGATTACATTATCCAAACCACCACTGTAAACGTGTTCACCATTTTTACTGATTGCTAAACAAAATACTGGTCCAGTGTGGCTTCTAAATGTATATAATGGCTCTACATCTAAAGATGCTGATCTATAAATTACATATTTTACAGATCAAGATACAATATTATGAAAAAAAAAATGTTTATACTTTTTAGGAGCAATAGTTTTTTGCAAATTCCAAAGCTTCATAGTATGATCTTCACTAGCAGTTATTAGAATAGATTCAGTTGGATGAAAAGCCAAAGCCCGAACACCATCAAAATGACTACGTAGAGTGTACTTAGCATTCCATGTTTTTCTTGATGCAGTTTTCATATCAATAATCTGGAAGAAAAAATCGTTAAGAATAAACAAAATAAGAACTGAATAAATATTTCATCTTACATCTGCATTAGTCTCTGATTCATTATTTACAGTGAGTTGTGCCAATTCTCCTAACCCTAAAGCTAAATCCATATTTCCATCAACCATTTCAACTGGCTCATTTTTTATCCAATTAGCATTATTTGAATTCTTGTTGAATACATCTCTGTTTGAAACTTCTAAAAAAAAAAAAATTATATTTGATAAGTATATTGCAATTATTTATAGGTTTATACATATCTCCATTGCATTATTGCTATTAGACAATTCATTAAATAATTCACAGGAAAATGGTTTTTTTTTTTTTATTGGCAAATAGTTTCTTTGACATATTTTGGTATATTTTATAAATTGTAAGAAAAAAAAACTCATTTATTTTAATTTTAATTTATTAATATTAATTAATGAGTTTTATGTTGAGGTGCTAAAATATTTTTTGGTACTTCAATCATTTACAAATTATAATTTTTTGAACTGATTTTGTTTGAAAATTATTTTAAGTCGCATCTAATAAATTTTAAAATGGTAGACTACCAAAAAGTTTGTAGTTAAAAGTCAACGGTAAAAAGTCTGGTACATATAATTAGGTAAAAGGGAAAATACAATGTGATGTACAATCAAATGTTCCAATTATATTATATAAATTGTAACAAAATGATTTACCAGATAAAATTAGTAAATAGTTTTTATGATAGTTAATACTTAATTAAATTGAGAAGTCATTATAAAATATTATGCATATTGTTTTTGTATGAATATATTTCAATTTATTTATATAGGTAATAATTTAGTTGAATTTTTTTTTTTTAAATGTTTTGAAAAAAGTTGTTTTGTTCCAAATTTATTAAATCAAAAAATAATATTTTAAAGAATTATAAAAAAAAAGCTACTTGACTTAGATAAATGTTTTTACTATCAAAATTGTTTTTATAATTAGATTCACAAATTGGCAATTTTGAATATACCCAAAAAAATTTTAATCAAATTTAAATTTTTTTATTTTCAGTTCAAAAATTAAAATAATTTTTCTTATAATATATTATGTGTAGAGCAAGTGACTAAATTATAAATATAAAAAAAACTGTAAATATTGATTACATCAAAAGTCAGTTCTATCTGTTACATCCTGTATATGCATACTGGACTTTTTTACGGCAATTCCTTTGAAACATGCACCCTAATAATACTATCAAGTTAGTTGTTATGCCTTCGCCCAACACAGTTCGCGTGATGTCAGTAAACAACTTATAATATGTTCATTAAATATTTTAATGAACATGTTTAATTACTGTTTAATTAGTACTAAGAAAATTGAAAATGTATATAATGAAGCAAGGTACTACTATATATTCCGATAAATGGCGGGCGTATTCTACTTTAAATGAACATGGGTTTATCCATAAAACGGTTAATCATTCAGAAAATTTCATTGATCCAATAACTGGTGCTGAGACCCAAACTATAGAAACTCTTTGGAGACACGTCAAAAATAAATATAACATTAAAACCCGGGGAGCGACTAACATATTACAATCCCAACTTTAAGAAGACTGGTGGCGCTCGTTACAAAAACCAACTGAAGATCTGTTTGAATCATTCCTCGGAGCGATCAGAAAAACGTATACATAACTACACAGTATAAAAAAAAATGACAAAGAAGAAATTCTGCATTATAAAGGTAAGACAATTTACATAACATGACGGTTGAAACTGTTGATAAAATATTTACGGTAGATAGCATACTAAACCATCGAACGTGCTGTAGATAGCATATTGGACGAGTACCTAAATTTATATTTTTTCTCATCCTAAAGAGAATAAAAAAACGTAAAATATAGAATTTTTTAGAGCATAATATAAGCAACTTTGACATTTTAAACCAAAATATCTGGGCCCTACTGATACGTAACATTTGGTATAATATAATACAATATTACAGAAACATACTCCAGTCGTTTTGTTCGTTCTCTTTGTTACTTATGTCTTCTGTCAATAATTGTAGCTCATTCACAACTTCTTCAGCCTCTGCATCTACATCATCAGGGCCAAACTAAAACAAATAATAATAATAATAAATTAAAAATTAATATTTTAGAAAAAGTTTTATAGGCATCTTACTTTACAAATAGATGTCATATCGATGACATCATCTGCCATCCCCATTTCATCATCATCATCATCTTCATCATCATCATCATCATCAACACCATCATCATCCATATCTACATCACCAGAATCACTTGTGCTACGCATTTCAGATAAAAACTCAAAATTTGCCATGACAGCTGATTCGACATCCAGTAATTTCTTTTGGTTTTGTTGTTGTTGCTGCTGCTGTGTCTGAGAATATTAATTTCACAAATAATTTAGTTAATAATTTTTTTAAAGTCTTAAGAATACTTACTCGCTTGGTAGGGGAACATTGGCCTTGATTGTCACTAAAACGTTTATTGTAGTTGTTACCATTTATCTGATTATTGTCGCTTTGCCCTTGTTCTATACCACTCAAATTGTTATTATTATTCAGACCTAAAAGGTTCCGAACACGTGATGACCGAACATCAATAATGGTATCCGTATACCCTATTTCATGTAGATATCTGAAAATATATAAGATATTATATAAACACTGAAACTATAGTTAAGAGTCAATAAACTTACTCTCTAAGTAGTTGTCTGCCTTGTTTCCAACTGACATTTGATACTGATGATAATGGAGCTTCACTGTCTGCACCAACTTCTGGTATAGAAGAATATTCATCTTGTGCACTCGAAGAAGCTGAAGGTAATTGCATTTCAGATTGTGGAATTTCTGTGCCATATTTTAGTTTATGATATTTTGCTCTGAAAATAAAAAATGTATATATTTTATTGTTTATTTGTTTCTAATTATAGAATAAACAAAATATGAAAATAATAAATATATACAAATATTTTAATATGATATAGGTACAAGTAGTATCAATTAAATAAGAGTATTATATTATTTTCCAAATTGGATACCGAATATTTAATTTGAGAAAATAGATAATGATGAAAATATTAAGAAACCCATATAATCAAGGGTGTATTTTAAAAACATATAATACGATAAAACTATTTGCACCATTCTACGGGACATCGGTGTTGACTAATAAGTTAATAACAATATGATATGATATAAAATAATAATAATTAATAATTGATACTATTATGTTTTGCTATTTTCTCAAAAACTTATTGGAATTCAATCTATGCCATATTACTAATAATGATATAGGTAATTTATTGCAAAATAAAATATCCTTAGAAATAGGGGCTGACGCACAGTATCCGCTCAGAATCACTTTTTATATGAATACAGTGATTTAAATTCAAATTAAGTCGGTAAACACAAAATCAGTAAGTTGCTTCATCAAAAAATATATTTGCATAGCCACCAATGATATATTTTGGTCACTAGATAGCTGATAGATAATTGATTTTTTTTGCTCTTAACATTTGGTACTCGAAAGTATTCATCCACTATCTCCCTTAACTGCATGGAACGTTATACTAGACATTGTTAGAATCATAGCTAGGTAAACGAATACTAAATAGTAAATACCAATATTTACCATCAGACAAGCATAGAAATAGTAATAAAATATAAGGTCCAACAATTTGGTAACACGGTTTATAAAAACATTACAGCAAACTTACATTTCGAAAAGAGGCTTGGTTCACTTGATACAGATTGTAATAGTTTTATTAAATAATATTAATATTACCTTTCAGCTCGTAGCGCGTGTTCTAACATTTGAATTCGACGAATTAAATCATTTTTCAGATTGTCTTGACCTTTTCTTTCACCCTGAAGAAATGCAATTCTCGCCTAATAAAACAAATAAATTTAAAAATTAAAAATGTAATATAACGTAGGTACTGTTTTATAGAGTAATAATGTACTATAGATAGTACACTACTGTACATTAAATGTTAATATCATTAGTATTAAAGATGTTTAGTTATTTTACAAATTATTAACGTTATATAACAATATTTCTTGTCAGGTGGCACTGCTGGGAGTCTTCCTATCATGTTATTTATGTCTAATGTTCCTATGTCACCACACTTACTCATTAAACCTCGTATGTTGTATAGATTGTAAATATTCTTAAAATAAAAAAAAAAAAAAAAAAAAAATATCACAATATAATTTTTTAACTTAAAATACAATCATATTCTAGGTTTTTTCTAACACTGTAGTTTGTATTAGATATAGAACTTTTACTAATACACCGGCCCTGTGAATTCAAATCCTATCTGAAAAAGAGAGTACATACAAGGCTCACATACAAGGCCATGGCCAGAAAAATATTTATTTTTTTTTTTTTTTGGGGGGGGGGGTTAGAGTATAAATATGTTATATTATGTAATAATAAAAAATTAACCAAACAATTTTGAATATAGGTACTTATAATTGTTAATTTTTGAAATCAAAATAATAATTCTCAATGATAAATATTTGAAATATAAGGTTAGTTACATTAATTCAATTTATATTTAAAAGTAATGTTATTGAGATAGGTAGGTACCCACAACAAATCTAGGTAATTTAAAAATATATATTTGATTGTCTTGCCTATAATAGATAATAGGAAAGGTTGATAATAGGTAATAGCCAACCTATGTATATTGCTACCTGGGAAAACTAATAAATAAAATAAACCTTGGAAATTTATCATGTTCATCATGTTTTACTACTTTTTTAAACAAGACATTTTGTTTTGGTACTTGACCAGGGCCGGACTGGCCTGACAAGTTACGGTTTTTTTTGAAAATATGTTATTAATTATTATATTGAGTTAAAAGTTGAAGAAATGGAGACTATAAAATAAAAATAGGTAAGTATGCATGGAATAAGAATGTACCCAAGAGCCGCCAGTTTGTAAGAGGGCTCGGTGGGCGGAACATGTCCAATCCGGCCCTGTACTTGACATATATTTTCTAATTATAATGTTCCTATCCATTGAAGAAATATATACCAGATACAAGTCATAATCCAATGTAATCAACTTATAAGATGATTTAAAAAGAAAATAACTTAATTGGTCGGCATTTTGTTCAAATCTAATCTAACATGCCAAGAGGTAAATACTAGATAGACTATAGATATCAGAAGGGCTATAAAATATATATATCATTTGATATCGGAACATATAGTAGCCAAGCACTTAGGACATCCACTTTGTCAGAACTGTAGAAAACCTATGTATGCAATATGAACAGGGACAAATCCAAGGGGGCTAGCGGCCCAGACCCTCCCCCCTCCCAAACATATTATTTCTCCAATTTTCATAGGGAAATTTACATAAACATTGACCTAATAGTTGACCGTTTTGGAAAATGCAACAATATGAAAAGACGTTTAGATTTTAACGTATAATCGTTAGGTAATTGATTTAATACATAAAAATTAAACTAATATGTACCTATTAGGAAAAAATTTTAAATTAAGAATTAAGTGTATATTGTACCTAATTGTTGAAAAAAAATTGTTGCCCCCCTTCCCCCTAAGATCTTTGCTCTGGATCCGTGACTGAATATGAGACATTCTGTGTGTGGTAGTCGACCGATAGCATACCATTTAATGGCGAAATCTGGAGCCATCCGAAAGCAGGTACCTAGACATCTATAGGGGGCTGTGTAACACTTCCTACCCGAATAACGTCGACAGTAATGCGTCCTCACCTGCAACTCGGCCCTGTCGATCTCCCAGTGGGACCGCTCCAGCTCGAAGTTGGACCACTCGTGCTGTATGAAGTGCAACACGCCGGGCATTGTGTACTTCACGCTGTTGACGTCGCCGTTGTCGCCCTTCTGGCCAAAACCGCCGCCGGCCTGCTGTTGCTGTTGGCCCGGCTTGCCGCCGTTGTACCCCTCTTCCGTGTTCATTGCCGGCAAACTAAACGGCGTCAGTGGGCCCCTCATCTAAACGCCATCGCACCGCCGAACGCGCGCGCACACACACACACACACACACACACGCCCCGACAACAATAACAACGGTACCGCCGCACGCAACTAAAACATTGATGTTGTTATGCCCGATGTATTGTTATACATATATATTTATAGTATAATGTTGACAAATGGGTCTGCTGACAGTCCCGTAGATCCCGGATACGTCAGCGTTCGTCAATCGATCGGAATTCGAGGTCTGTTATTTCTGGAATTTTGTTTCGTACCTGACTTGTTTACGAATTTAAAAAAAAAAATAATTTTTTATTTTTCAACGCAACTGGCGGAGACGCACTATAAAATATACCGTTCCCGGGTCGACTCGTCGATGATCGCGCGCTCGGGCAACGAGTAAACGAAATCGGTCGGGCACTCGGACCGGACAAGACGGGAATTCGCCTCTGTGTGGCGTTCGAACACGACAAAATAATATAATATTGTAATTATAATAATAATAATGAAGAAAAAAAAAGTCGTAGACCGTAGACCGTAGTTGCCATTTGTCACGAAACTGCCGTGAACATACAGACCAATGCTGCCAACAGAGGGTGTGCGGCGACCCCGGCCATTGGTTCTCAACGTGTTCCCGCGATGCTTCACTATATTGTCGTTACCGCGATGTACATGAACATCATCTCTACATCGTGGTCATTACGGTGGATCACGACCGTCAAATGTGCAAATTTCGTAACCAGTATTTATCGCAGATACCTACTTGTGATGGTTGTGTTATTTTTAAGTTCAAACGAAGGGGTCACTGTAAATTACGACCATTTAGGTAAATTTTTATTCATACGTAAATGAAGTTGAGAGATATTTTTGGAGAATCAATATTTTTTTCCATTTTTCAGACTTGGTATATAATTAATATAATTGTATGGCTAAAAATATTAGTTTTTCAATTTACGTTGATTATGAATAAAAATGTATTATTAAAAATTAGTCACATGGTAAAAATTTGTATGTAGTCTAGGCGAGTCTAGCTCAACTTCTAGATAAATACATTTTAGATTCTGAGCAGAGCGATGAATGTATTTATTTTACATTGATATAATTTTTTTTAATTATTTTAGATTCTGAGTGGAACGATGAATGTATTGATTTTACAATGATGTGTGTTTTTATATTTTTTATTTTTATTTTTGTGTCTGTACACGACGAGTAGTCGAAATAATGCTCCGATTTTCAACTTCAGTATCTTGTTCGATTGGAAAGTGAATATTGTTGATGCATTGGGGAGGTCAAAATTTAAAATGCACAGTAATTTTCAAAAGCGCCAAGAAAAACAAAAGAAAAATTAAGGAAAAACGGGAATTTTTACGCAAAATCTTTTTCACAAAATTGAATTTGGTTTTTGGTGTAACATTAAAACAAATGACCGTAGATACATGAAATTTTTACTGGATGTTTATATTTGCATTTTCTATACACGATAACATTTTCAAAATATTTTGATTTATTTTGAACTGTTTAGGGACATTTTCATTTTTCATTTTTTTTTAGTT
>WHPZ01588009.1:0-10339 GCA_016617965.1 Macrosiphum rosae | reverse complement strand
ATTTTTTATATTATACCTAATATCTTTCTATCGATTTTCGATTTGTTTTAGTTGTTTATATCATATTATATACAACACAAACACTATATTACAATTATTCATTTTATGATCTTTCATATTTAAAAAAAAATTTGTACCTACATAATTTTTATGTAAACACAAAAAACTGAAAACAGATTCAACGAACCCTTAAAAGCCGACGTAAATCAATTAATATCGAAAAGGTTGGTACGTATTATTCTTTATAATAATAGTTTATCAAATGTTTAATCAATGTTTATATCCCAATATGTCAAGAATTAAGAAAGCAAATCATAAAAGTAACTAATGTAATATTGTATTCATAAAAAGGTATTTGATTTAAAGATTTGTTTTTATATATTAATTGTAAATATTTTTGCATATACCTATTCAAAATCTTAACAAATTCATTATTATAGGAATACATTATAGTCGGTAACTAATGGTAAACATTTAAATAAACAAAAAATATATTCATGTGTGAGTCAACCCGTAGCAAGCTATATATTATGAGGTTGAACAAATAAATTATAAGCACACTTTGAGTCTTTGATATGACTATTATTGAAAGCGGTACAGCAGATTTGGAGTCAATAGAGGAAACATTAATTTATTTGATATATAATATAATATGAAATGTCAGGGCCGGGAGGGATACGCCACTGTTTTGGCCATTAAATTTATTCTATCATATTGTGTTTTCAATTTTGTACGTTTACACTTTGAATTTATCCGGAAGGAAATCAAAGAACATGTATACATATATATAATATATATATAGGTATATTTTACACTTACACGTTTTCGTTTTGTGCGCCTTTATATTAATAATTTAGATGTTCGTTTGATGTCAAAATACTGTCCTTGACGTTATTTGTAGGAATCCGACTTGTGGGTTTCCAATAAACAAATAGTTTGCATTGTTATTGTATGCAAACACAAAACACGCAATATTAGACGAAAGTAATCAAGCACAGATATTGTGTTCAAATTAATTAAACTATATTATAATCTCAAAGTAAAGGTTCAGAAATTCGTAAATACAATTCGGTAGGTATAATATTATATACTATTATTATACCGATTCCATTGAAATTTGGCTATTGTTTGATCTTTGATTTACCCTAAGGTTTGAAACCATTTTCAAAAACAGCGGTTAATTGTATGGTAGGTAAATAGCGGTATAATTTTTACTTCCGTGTTGCGAGAATCGAACTGCATATATGCAGTACTTAATCAAATTTATTTTATGAATTTTGTGTATATTTCGTTTATAACATTCGAAATTCTTCGGCTAATATTAACAGTTGGAAGTCAATAATGACTTAATGTTATATGTTATAATTATGAAAGGTTTTATCCAAAATGTCCAGAGTGCCTGTAGGTACGTGATACAAATCCACGGCCGGCGTGCATAAACCTTGCACTCGCTTGAGTTTACTCTGCAGTAAATAGGGTACTGCTGAAAGGTCAAAGGTAAGTATAAGCCAGTGCACTTGACATAATAAAAAAAAAAATAATACTCGCTGTAGTTAAGTGTAATGTTGAAATTGTCGAGACACTGCAGAGTTCAAACAACAATATTAGTTATTATATTATTATTATTATTATTATTAAATTTCGTTCAGAAGGCATTTTTTTAAGTTACCAACCACCTCGCATGTTTTAATATCATTGTATTATAATATCAGATTTTTTTTTTTTTATTTCAAAATAAGAAACATAATATTTAAATATATAATTAAAATATGTAATTAACTTTCTTTGTAAATATGAATACTGCTAAATAAAAATATTATTAAATAACATGACATTATACATTTATACTCGTTGATCTAATATACCTATATACCTATAAAGACCGGACTGACGTTTTTTAACTTACTATTTCTACTACATAATATATTGTTATAATATCTTTGATGTTCTGTAGTTCGGTACAAACAGTTTAAGCCACAATAAAACGGTAATATTTGACTCAATACGTTGAGAAATGCAGAAAAGAATTAGATTTGTTTTGGTACAATACATATTCTTAAATCGTATATTGATTAGTTATCTCTAATTATTTTAGTAGTATTTTCAAGTCATTAAATTTTTAAATTATTGGTACAATCTCATGTCTGCTTCTGATAATATATACTATTTTAGATTCCGAGTGGAGCAAAAGAATTTATTGATTTTACAATGATGTATTTTTTTTTTTTATTTGATTTCTGTTTGTCAGCAATATTTTGGATGGTAAACATGCTCTGATTTTCGAGATCAGAATTTTTTCTGATAGAACAGTGAATCTAGTTGGTATTTATGGGAGGTCAACATTCAAAATTCCAAGAAAAACCAAAAAAAAAATGAAAACTAATGGTAATTTTTAAAAAAACCAATTTTTAAAAAAATCTCAAATGTAACTCAAAAACTGAAAACCGCACACTTTTTAAATGTTCACCAAATATTTATATTATGATTTTCGATGAATGGTAACAATTTCGAAGTATTTATGCCTTGAGAAATTGTAAATTCTTTTAAAATTATTATCGATAAAAACTTTTTCACTTTGTAAAATATAGTTTGAAAATGTAATACATGGTCCCTTATAAATGTCATTAATGTAAGTTCAAAAATATCAGAAATACATTGATACGATTTTTTTTATATGCATTCAAAGTTCAATGATTATCGGAGCATTGGATAATATTATGTGGTCACACATTGTCCATCATCCAACATAGTCGGATTGCCTACCAGGGTGTATGAGTTGCACTTATTGCAACGAGTTACACCCAAAAAGAGTTGAACAATCACATTTTTTTAAGATTTATCATTTTTTACGGGCAACGAAGTGAAGTCCTATAAGGTGATGACAGACACAAAAAAAAAAAAAAACCACCCATCATTGTAAAATCAATACATTCATCGTTCCACTCAGAATCTAAAATGAAATAATAATATAAACATATTTATATCTTTATAATATCCTTATGACCTTATAATATCTTTTTAGACTCGAGTCTAAATAAATTATATAAAATTAAATAATACAAAGTTGTATCGTATATTATTATTACAATATTGTGCTATATTTGATCAAAATGCTGTTTCTCAAAATTCAATTTTTTATTAATTTTTATATAGGAATTAATTATTTTTTAATTATCTATTCTAATTGTTTATTTTGTGTATATCCTGAAGTAACGTTTTTTAAATGTATTTTGGTAAGTTATGAGGTTTGACTGGTGGGTGGTTAATGGTTATAAAAATAATAATAGATACTTATTCAATTATTATACTAAAATATAATAGGTAAAACGTTTCAGTTTCAAAATTTTTGATATGTACTAACTACTAGGATTATTTCATTTTATTTTGTTGTTTATGCTCCCTGAATTGTTTTTAGGTACCTACTAAAGTGTGAAAGTATGAATTACGTATACGACTCTAGTGGTACTTAAAGATAGTCAACTGGTAGAACAGAATACTCATATTACAGTTTGAAATAATAAATAAACAAGATCAATATAATATTATACAAAAAAAACTCAAAAATAACAGATTGGATGATATAACATTTTAATTACTGTAGAATGTAGATGAAGTTTAGTACATATTCTGAAAACCATTGTAGTTTTATTTTAATAATTTTATTTATTCATACCACTTATTATAAGTTATAACCAAAACATTTTCTCAAATACATAATACCTATGTTATTATTATATTTAGCTAGTTGACAGTATATTATATAAGGCATGTGGTTGTTGTACTGAGAAAATTTAATTAAGGAAGTGGTTTGGATTTCATTCAATTTTCTACATATGTAGTAAACTTATTGTCAACAGCCGATTTCTTTAATAGTTTAACGAATAAAGAGTCATATTTTTTTTATATTAACGCAATAATATCATATTTACCTGTTACCTCAGAATGAATTGTAGAACCTGTACCGAAATGATAAATTAAATAACCTAAATGTGGAAACTTGAATATAATTAATTTGTTAGATTAATAAGTTTCATTAAAATTAGTCAAATTTTGTATAATTTGTAAATTGTAATGTTTATGTATATTGTATATGGTACTTAACAAAACTATAATAATGTATCATGTACCTAAGGGCTTGAAACAGATTTTGAATAAAACCGTTAAAAACCAAAATCGATACTGAAACCGAAAACAAAATCGAAAAAAACCAGCACCGGCAAACAAAACAGATATCGAAATCGGAAAAATAATTAGCGATATCCAAAATATAAATCGAAATCGGGAAATATATTTTCAGTTTCAAGCCCTGGTCATTATAATAATATAATAATAATGCAGGAATTGATACCGATATTGGATACAGATTTTGAATACTGATTTAAACCGTAAAAAACCGAAATCTATACCGAAACCAAAAACAAAATCGAAAAAAATCAATACCAGTAAACAAAACAAAAACGAAATCAGTAAAAATAAATGCTGATATCTGAAACTGAAATCGAAATCGGTAAAAATATTTATGGTTTCAAGCCCTGCCTTTTAAATTTTTTTTTTTGTGTCTTTCATCACCTTGTAGGACAGTAAAAGTGCTCGGATTTTCTTCAACAGTATCTTTCCTGATAGGAAAGTGAATCTAGTTGGTAACTTTATAGAGGGTAAAAAGTATAATTTTTCCAGTAGTTTTCAAAAACGTCGCCGTGGAAAACAAAAGAAAAATTAAGGAAAAACGTTAATTTTTACACAAAATATGTTTTCGAAAAAATCGATTTTGGTTTTTGGTGCAACTCTTAAACAAATGACCGAAGATCCATGACATTTTAACTGATTGATTATATTAGCATTTTCTATACACCATGCTTTTTTAAAAATATTTTGACTTAATTTGAGCTTTTATATCTAAGGATTGAAAATTTAAAACAAGATTCCACGTAAGTAGTTAATCTGTTACCAAAATATCTAAAAAATACACAAGCACAGTTTATTTTTGTATTCATTTTAAGTTCAAATTTAGACGAAATTACATAATAAAAAACCTAGAATAACTATTAGTTATTTTGTTGTGATTGTATAATATTATTCGCGGGTACTTGAAACTTTTAAAGTACACTATTACCTATATATCTATGATAGTATCAGGCTTTGTTGTTGATGTATAACCTCGTTATAAGTACTTAATGGATATTGTGATACGATTAATTTGGAATTTATTATAGGTACCTATTATACGTACATTTTTTTTAATACCATAGATAAGCATATAATATGTCTTATATCATCTAGACTGACATACCGTCCCCGCTCAGAATCGTTTTTCTTATACAATTATATTATATCATTGAATTCAAATTTAATGCCATCCATTGTGATCTAATTGTAACCTACTGTACAACAGAGCATCTTTTTTCCTTTGTATTAACCTAACTACCTATCTGTATGCCAAATTTGAACTTTCTAGGTCATCTGGAGTTGGGTTAGAATTTTGATCTATAGGTGAGTCAGTGAGTGATAAAAATGACGATTTTGGGCTTTAATATCTAAATAACGGTTTGAGATGTGTTTATGAAATTTGGAACACATATGTATCTCGTAAGTCTGAATATATGATTATATTTATTTATACAAGAAATAACAAAAGTTTTGAACTTGGTCAATATTTAGGATAATGTTATTGTTATATAGCTAGGTAATATTTAAAATTTTATAAACATAATGTACCTATTTAATTATTTAATTATTCCTTAGTCTTTATCATTACAATTATTCATAGCTATAGGTATAGAATATACCATATACCATGAGACATGAGTTTGATTTTAATAATGATATGTAGACATTTATGTATGTAATAATTTATTAATTTGTATAAATTGTATTAGATACATGTGTTTAAATATATTGTAAAAGACAATATCTAATGAGTAGATAAGTAGGTATATAGTTTTTTTTGTAAGTATATTGTGTAGTTGTTTGTTCGACAGTAAAGAGAAATTTTTTTTGTTGTGATTTACTTGTAAAAAAAGGGTATACTGAATTATTGGTGTCATATAAAAGTTTGCTCCTCCATGGCCCCACACATTGTCACTTAATACAGCCCCGTATTCAATTGCATCCAAAATCACCACACATATTGTGATTTGGAAGAAAAAGGTCGATAAACAAAAACCACACACTTTATTGTCTTATTTATTGACTTATTGTACATATAGCAAAATACTGTACATTATTTTTAATCTAAACACCAAATGTATTATAGATGTATTCCGAACGTCGAAAAGTGTTACCAAAATGTTTGGCAGAAGCACTCATTTGTTATTTTTTAAACTATAATATTCTTTTCAATTTTCACCCAATATAAAAAAATGGTTTATGTTAACAAATAAGTGAAAAAAAACATTGTGACGTGTAAAAATATATATTTAATTATAAATTATAATGTATATAATATTGCGATGAGTAGGTATTTTCATTTTAAAAGTAGTTTTGTAGCTGGTTTAGATGGATGGAACAATTACGGACAAAAGGTATAAAAATAATATTGCTTAATATATTTTTTTTTTCTGCTTAAGACCACGCCACACCCACATGTGTTGTCTCCGTCTTACAAGACCGTAACATAACAAATTGTACGCTCTACAGAACACGTGTAGGTGTAGCTCCGTTAGTTTAAAATTAATTATTAAATTAATTAGTAAGAATATTATCTATAGTGAACCTTGCTGGTTCTAATTTATATTTTAATTTTAAAACAAGTTATCAGTATTTTAAAATTCACAAACAATTTACAATTTTAAAATGTTTCCGACAAAAGGCTGTGATCGGCCAAGGGATAAAGAGGCTTAAGGGTTCTTTGCACTCATTTTTTGTTTTTTAAACTATGATATTCTTTTCACCCCCCCCCCCAAAAAAAAAGGGTTTATGTTAACAAATAAGATGAAATCGTCATTGTAACATGTAAATACATATAATATATTGAATTATAAATTATATAATATATATAATATTGTAAAGAGTAGGTACCTACTTGGATGACCATAATTTATTTTATATTTTATTATTTAAATAATTAAAATCTAAATTTAATCATGACGTATTATAACTAATAGGTAACAAAAAACAGTGTTGGGGAGTAACTTAACTTAAGTTACAAGTTACTGTAGCGAAATTACTTTTTAAGTAATTTGATGGTAATTTAATTACATTTTATTGTAAGTAATTTATATGTAATTTAAGTTACTTTTGTGTAGTAATTTTTACTAAATTACTCGTTGATTTATTTTTGGATTACTAAATTTTTTAAAACGTATTGGTAATATTGTGTGTAAGTAAATATTAAAATATATCATAATATAACTTATAAGTTATAAGTATTTTAATTTATAGGTAAAATTTTCGTAGGATTCGTAGTAGTAAAAAACTTACACGTATTTGCATACATAAACCGTAACAACACCTTACCAACCACAGTTCATAATCCCGTACTACAGCTAATGACCATAGTTGACGGACTTAAGTTCAATAAAAAAAATAATAATAATAGTGTTGCAAAATGAGTATCATCTGTTAATAATTTCATATTTTTGATTGTCATTATCTATTTAGTTAATGTATTCTTATATTGACAACATGGTTATTAAGCTCCAGTGATATTTCTGAAAAAAAGTAACTTCTATTGTAATTCAGTTACTTTTTAAACTCAAAAGTATTGTAACTTGACCAAATTAAAAAAAAGTAACTTATAATAATTTAGTTATTTTGATAAGTAATTAGTAATGTAATTTAATTACCAAAAATAAGTAACTTCCCCAACACTGCAAACAAGTAATAATAATCAACAATTAAAATGGATACTAAAAAGTTAAATGGTTAGGTAGTATATAGGTAGCTTAGTGTTTAAATACATTTGTACTTTCGAGTTCATTATTACAATAAATATTATTCTATAGGCGGACATATGTCATGCATACGAAATAGTTAAAGAAAACGGAATACCAATAGAAAACATCATAAGATTGAAGGTGGATGACATTGCGTACAATTCAAGGTAAATATTTTTGTACATTTTATAGTAAAGTCTAATGTTAAATCAATAAAGGTTATTATAGGTGTTACTAAAAAACGAACAACCCCTGACATTTTCACCAAATGTTGTGATAATTGGCATTATATATTTATGATACAATTTTCAAAATAACTTGACTTTTTTCAAACTATTTATAGACACTACAAAATGTTTGTGTTTTATTATTATTTATAGAAATGTCGTTAAAAAAATTTCCCGAAGTCAAATAACTTAAAAATTTAAAACAAGTTTTCTCTTAAATAATTTTGTATTCTGAAACCAAAAAATCTAAAAATGATATTACTGATATAAACACTGTTTTTTTTTTGAATACATACGAAATTAGATATTTAAAGAAAACAACAATTCTAATTATTTTTTCAGTACCTACTTAGTTAATGTATTGACAACATAGTTTTTAATTATTAAGCTCCAGTTTAATTTTTGAAAAGAATAATGAAATCTCACTTTTATTATAATGAGATTACTTTTTTAACAACCTACGTAAGTTGACTAAATAAAAAAAGTAACTTAAGAATAATTTTATTACAATTTTTAAAGTTAACTCGTAATGTTATTTCCTCAATACCACATATGCCTAATTGTTTATCTATTTACAATATGTTTGTATGAAACGAGTCCAATGCCGGGAAAAATAATCAACAATATAATATGATAATAATCATACACATAAAACTATAAAAATATCTCAATATACTGATAGATGTACCAGATGATCAGAAAAAAATGACACGTTATCGTTTACAGTGCAAAGTTGTTGTGTGCATACGGCAAGCACGGTTCACGGACTATCCGGTGAGAAAATATTCTACCCGTACGTATCACATTGCACTTTCCTAAATCTATGAGATACCAGTGTTCGTAATATTTAACTCGATTATTTATCATCCGTAGCTGTGCCTCTACGCCTCTCCGTGATTAACCGATTTTTGATTTTCGCCTAACCAGTACGCGATATTTAGGGTTCTGAATTTGAAATATTTCAAAATTGAAAATTTCACTCCCCTTGAAATATTTCAATGAAATTATGGAAAATGTTTTTTCTTCTTTTAAACGTGTTCGGTTATAATAGATGATTATTGATTAGAAATAATATATTTATTATGCACTTAGAAATAAGGAAAAACAGGAATTTCAACAGTGAATTAAATAATAGTGCATTTTCAGTAATTATAAAGTGTAGAAAAGTCGTATATTATATGTGTGTATGTGGTTGAGTGGTGTGAATGTGCTATGGACTCTTTATTTAATACTTAAATAATATTTTGTATACTATAAAAGCCAAAAGGTCGCGGGTCGTGACTCACGACTATTAAGAGTGGTTTATGTCTATAGTCTATACATTGTGAATATAATATCAGATACCGTAACATTATAACGTAACATAATACAGTGGCCGTAACATTTAAATCGATTGATAGACAGATTTTTGAGTTTCGCCTCACCGCTACGCACGTCGATGACGATATTCATTGGACTCAGGTATACCACTACGCGTGCATACCTCCGTCGAATATTGTGAAACTCGAGATTTTGTAAATTTGTGAGCGGCTTGGTCGTCGGCATTCAGCCGATGTCCGATGGCCAATCACATGCGATAGCAAAGCCACGGGTGACGCCGAAGCCGATGCGTTCATAGCCGCTTACTGGTCTGTGCCAGTCTTCGGAATGGTCAGCTCCAGTACCCGTAGATGGTATCCGTCCAAGTTTCGGCGACCAACCCATCTCGCACGCCGAATATACACAAATATAATAAAAAATACATGAAACATTTAATCTGTGTTGGGCTATATGATACTATAATTATTATAGTTATTTAATTATGGTATAATATAATATAGCTAGGTATTAGCTATAATGCTGTAGACTGTATGACAACAGTAAATAGAATAATAAAATAAAAACTATATTGTTTGGTCAGATTATTTTAAATTCATTAAAAAAAAAATTGTATCTTTTTTATATCTAGATAAAAAAGTATTTATCTTTATCTTTATCTAGATAAATATGAGTTAAGTTATTTTTATCTCTATCTTGATACATTTGAGTTGCATTATCTTTACCTTTATCTAGATACAAAAATACTTATCTAATCCGAACACTGGTGTTGGATCACGTCTTAACAGTTTTCGCTAACCTGTGTTTCGTACACAATTAAATTCCCCTGATGGTCAGCGGTATTGTCACTAAATCATCTTCGAATATACCAACAAATATTATAAACTCGTGTGTATACAATATTATATTATTATATTACTA
>WHPZ01588008.1:151-41928 GCA_016617965.1 Macrosiphum rosae | reverse complement strand
AATACAATAATATGTTAAAAGATAATTAAGATTTATATGAATATGGATTTTATCCTACAATCAGGTTATCAAAAAATATATCAAACATTGTTCCATAATACGCGTTTGAAGCTGTTTTACATAAACAAAAATTACCTGGGCGATGATAAAATGAAGGGACTGGAATGCTGATTAGAGAGTAGAGAAAAAATGATTATAATATTATCATCAACTTCGGCATTCAGTAGATACATATACATTATTCAATATCAAAAAATAATTTTCTATGTACTGTACTAGAATAATTAACCCGACTTGGCCCGTGAAAAAAAATAACGAATATAAAATATAACTACATATAGGGGTATTTTGATTTTAATTTTTAGAATATCTCTGTGACTCAGTTTAATTCGACCATGATGGACAATTAGTCTATGTTGGATTGGATATAATATATCCACATATAAGTATATTGGTACATTTTCAAACATAAATCGTCATTTGACCAAATCGTTTAAAATGCGAATTTTGAAAAATCTTAATGCACCCCTACAGTAGTACTCTAATACGAAGGTACCATTAAAATGTCATGTCTCTAGCTATCATAGTTTTGGCTCTACGTCAATCAGTCAGTTCGTCCCGTTCGATTATATCTATTATATTATATGGATGAAGTTAATAATATAAAAATACAAACTTAATGATTTATAATCATCGTATGGCTTAAGAAATTTAACAAAGAGTCAAATTATTATAATATGTATTATAAAATATTATAATATTATACATTATATGAATATTATATACTGTCATACAATTACATTAGCCTCGTGTACGCAGCATAAATACATATTATTATTATTTTATCCCCTACACCATCCACCCCTCAGAGCTCTGCGAACGGCGGTAACTAACTCAAAATTCCCAAAATCCTCGTGTTATCCTGCTGCTCGTATTCCCGGAGGGCACCTCCAAAATCGCTCAAAAACGCACACTGTCCCTGGCGAGGGCGCGATACCACCACGACGACCTGCAGCAGCAAAAATGTTTGCCCCTTCGCAAGCGATCCGTTCGAAATCGATATAGGATATGATGTAATGACATGTTGAACACGATATCATATTATATTGATATCCAGACGGACTTGGATTTTGTTTTTGATTTTTTTTATATATTTGCTGCACCATCATTATAACAATATTATAATAAAGACACATAATATTATATCTATAGGTATATTATAACTGCAGGTAACCTGTAACCCGGAGTATAAGCGCGTTATCGTCGAAAATGTGAAACTATATCAAGTGACGACGACAGTATAATATAATATAATCGACTTACAGTCAACACGCTCGGATGATGCCCTGCAGTCGTTATTGTTATTATTATAACTACTCGAATCGTTATCGATTATATTATGTTACACAGTTTTTGTTTTCGATGTATATTATAATATATATATTTTTTTTTTAAATATTTCACGGCATTCCTAAAGTTCATTTTGAGTTATTTCCGATCTTCTGGCATACTGATAATGTTATTATAATAAACATATATGTAGTCAATACGCATTACGTTACTGTACACTTCAGTATAGGTACATGTAGTGTATGCTGTCTGTAACGATATAGGCCCCGCTGACTAATTCAATATTTTATAATATAAAGTATTTTACTGTGAATTTAGTTATGTGTATTAAATTTACTTTTTTGTTACAAAATATCGTGGATTAAACATTTAAACAATCCAATTACCCATACATATTACGTTGAATTACACAAGTGTATATATTATGAAATGCGATTACTATGACGTATTGGGTTATATATTTCTATCTACATAATAATATTATATTGTTATAATAATATAGAGTGAAAAAAAATAGAGTTTTAATATGGGTACATACTATTTTTTTACCAAAGAGAATTATAAAATATAATCTAATATTCTAAATAAGGTTTAAAAATTAAAATAATATTATGGTTTTTATATGGTTTGTTTACTTTCTTTTTCTAACGATTTTGCAAAGTAGCAAACAACAATTTTTTTTCGAAAATTATAAAACTTTTTGATAATTCCATATTTTTGGTATTGCCTGACAGATATGTGAAAGGCTGGATATTAACGAGTTAATAAGTTAAAGTTAAGTTACTTTTAACTAAGTTAATTAACGAGTTAAATTTTCCCCATGTTATTCAGTAACTTAACGAGTTAATTNATTTTATTGGCACGTTAAGTTAATTTTTTCCCAAACCACATATTTAAAATAAATTCAATTTTGTAAAATTAATTAAATAAAAAAAAAACCCTAAATATTAAATATATTTTAGTAAATAATAATTAATAATAGGAATAGTAAGATATTATGTATTGCATATTCACAGAAAATATTATATAACTATATATTATAGACGGAAAATGTTGTAGGGGTAACCGCGACATTAATAAAAGAAAAATATAACAAATTACACAGTACCTACCATACACCACATATTATAACCTAACCTATAAGCTATACCTAATCATTATTAATATTATTACTTATTATATATTTTGTATTTATTTCTAGAATTACAGCGATAACTTGGCCCGTCGGCGTAAATAATAGTATAATACCCGTAGTAGTGTGGTAGTTCATCGTATTTACGTATTTCTAAATTCTTACTGTTAATTGCGTAATATTTGATAGTATATTATATTCTAATAAATAATAATGAATTTGATTATTATAAATTATAATATTCAATATAGTTGTGGACCATTTACTTTAACAAATACATAACAATAATTTAATTATTTAATATATTTATTAATTGGATTTCATCGTTGAGTAAAGTTTAATATACAAATATAAGTACCTACAGTAACTTATTTTATTGCAAACATTCATTTAAAAATTGGAAGACATTTATTGATTTATTGAATTATTATGTTATTTGTTGGCTTTAAAGTAGGTAGGTAGGTATAATTATTAATTTTATTTTCTAATTAACTTGTAACATTTACAAATTAAAAAAAAATAAAGTTAAATTTTAACTTTAAACTTAACTTACATTTTTCTATATTAACTTAATTTAACGAGTTAAAAAAAATAGTTTACTTGCCCAGTCTTGGATATATGTGACCCCATAATATCATTCTTTTGGTCCAACCAGTTTTTTTAATTGATTCTGCATTAATATTATAGTAAGTTATTATTAATAAGAAATAATAATTGGAATTGTACTATTATGATATAATATTAATAACTTATACTCTTTTTGCATATTTAAAAATTTTCTTTTTCAAATTTTTGTTTTTTGATGTGCATCATATTATACATTTAAACTTCTACAACTTCTGAGTCTCCATAATGAGTTACAATTATCCACATTATTGCAAACGACTTTTTACTCTACTACATATATCTATATGTTATACCCACATAATGGCCTTTATAATATAATACATACACAATATATTTATTATATGCTTTAGAAGTCGGCAATACAATTTGACTAAATGCACTATATAATGTAAATTGTAATACATTACACTAAAAATGCTTAATATACGCTTCAACGAACATATTTCTACCGAAACTCAACCGTAAACGTATAGGTACTATCCTGTTTATTATTCGAGTCCAACGAGCTGTTTATTGTTCGGAATTTCGAGGTTCGTTGACAGACCAGAGCATGGATGACGGATATAAAAGGATGAATGATAGAGAGAGATGGATAACTAAATTTCAAATTCCCGTTGCAATTTGACGTTTATCGTACAACTGAGTAACGTGTGTATTATTAAATAATAAGCCCCTATGTATTGATTATCTCTTTTTGATTTTTTTTTTTTGGTTGCGTCTTTACTATACTGAAACGATAACAAACGAATTTTGAGCCACACACATGACACATTTGTATATTATCATTATATTAATTATAATTTTTACACGATTGGTAAATAGAAAACTAATTTCGAACTATTATAGGTACTCGCACTGCAAAATTTAAAACTTAATAATATATTGTACACACCTCTTGTAATTGAACAACGCACACGCTTTTATTACTGTGCGAGGAGGGCCATCCTTTGGTCAAACTTTTTGTGAAAGTTTTGTTGATGTTGACATTGTCCTTAAATATCGATCCTTATTACAAGAATTAAAAAGATAGAATACTCAGTAAGTACCTTTGCTAAAATACCTAGTAGTTATATATTTTATATACCTACTTGTCTTGTTCTGTTTTTATATATTATATGTATTTTGTAAGTACCTACTTCAATTACGTAATATATTATTAATATGTATTTGTTTTGTCAATAAAAGAATATTTTATCATTACAAATAATATTATAACCAAATCGAAAGCTAAAAATAAACACTTTTAATAAATGATAATTTTAATAATATAAACAATAAGTTATAATTTGTTACATACATTTTAATTTTAAAGATTTCAAATAACATATCTTGTGTACAATTTAGTGTTTTAAATTATGATTTGAGTTGTAGAGTTTTAGCATTCGTAAATACATAATGAGCTATGGACGTAGTTTACCTATCGTGCGAATCATATATAACATAATAATGGTATATGAATACAGTAATACATACTATTACTCTACGACTTATGCACTCAGTTTTATATTGCACTGTAATAAAGTAACTATACTAATATTCTCTGAGTATCAGGGGTGGATCATACAACTCCAGAGAGGGAGAATCGAAATTGAAAACTTGAGTACCTAGTTGTATTTTACGTCTATTTTACGTATATCTAACGTCTATGTATAATTTTTGTACATAGAATATGTTTTTCAGATTGTGCTAAGCTATCGTATCTGGTATACTAGTATATTAAAGTAATAAAACGGAAAAACAATTCTAAATAGTTTTGAATCCATATCCAATCAAATGTAATTTTTCACTGACGATCCGGCACCGACATTTTACTTATATTTCATAAAAATGATGGTTAATATATAATAGATTTTATAATTGTTGTATTTAAAAATAACCTAGCTTGAAACCAATATGGGAAAGGGATAACCACCACACCCCAGTCCCTTAAAACCACCCTTAGCTCCTTCTTCGGTGCTAGTTCTTCTAAATATTTCATAATATCACCTCATCTGAAAATTACATTGTTTCTGCACCTCGACTTATATATTCTCGCTCGTAATTCAATCCGTACAATGAATACGCTCGTGTTTTATTTATAATTTATAAAATTTAATTAAAACGGTTTACGACTTTGATTAAAATCCCTTCCGTAATAATATTCAACGTGATAACACAATATTCGTTGTAATAGCAGTAAGTCCTAAAAATGTACAAACATAATCGGTATATTTCTCTTAAACACTTCAAACATCCAACCATTCGGACGGAAATGATTTAAATTAAATATTCGAGGGAAAAAAATATTATATTACTTCCGTTAAGTTTTACAAGTTAACCCCATCCCTCTCCCATTCTATCGAGTAAAATTATTATCAAACGAATAGTTTTATATATTATAATGTTGAGTTAAACTCCATTCAACTAGAACGTAAAATAATATCAACTTATATATTACACAAATAAAACGTTTTTATGTTACGTTTTAAAAATATTTTATCCGTCTCTAATCCTATATACATGCCTACAAGGCAATAGGGCAATTTACCAATCATACTCACCCTCTTTTACCCTTTAATAATGAATTTATTCAAATTCTGATCAGAACGACCATATTTTAAAATACACTTATGGTAATTGATAGATTATACTAGAAAACGCCACTAGAAATTATAGATTGAATCTTTTATTCAAATTAAAACCACTCTTTTTTATTTTAAGTTCTTAAGAAGATCGTTTTTAGATATATTCGATGTATACCAATTTAAATTATTTAGATAAGTATATCATTATAACATGTTTAGTGATCTAGAGTATATAATATAATCTGTCGATTAGAAAATTATATAGTAATTTTATTATAATATATTATTAATGTATTATTATTTTATAATTTTTAAACATTATCTGAAACAAGATTTTCAGTTTTAGGCTATTGCCCAAAGCCACACGAGAGATACTTTATAGTTATCTTGGACCGATAGTAATTAATGCATGCAAGTCGCAAGACACGGTCCACAGGAGAAGGAAAAGCAATTACATATGTACTTCTAAAGAAAATTATTGCGGAAAAATCACATAAATGTTCTAAAATAAAATGGAAAATAAGAGAAACGAAAAAAGGACGATCTAGGAAGGTTTTATAGTAGGCCAACTGACTATTCAAAAAAATAAAAACGATTGGGATGGCCTGGTCACGTTTGACGGGCATACGAATCAGAAACCCAACAAAAAAGCGACCAAGAAGGTATATCTCGTCAGAGATGGTTAGAAATAGGGCTGGGAAAAATAACATATTTTACATCGATTAATCAATAAAAATGGTTAGTGGTATAGTGCCATGCACAGCCGCACAGGAATAGATGACGGAGAAATTTGGTAAAAGCATGCAGAAATGAGAAAACCTCTATATGCTTTCATAGCACTAAAAGCTAAAAAAAAACAAAGTATGATATGTACTTGACTAAATATGTCTTATTTCTACTGTATGTTTTATGTAAAACTAATGAGACCCATTACTGACTTAGTACACAAATAACTCATAAACTACTAATATACCTATTAAGTTTGATATGAACGCATCAACATTTTCAAAAAAAAAAGATCTGTTTAACAGTTTGCAGTAAATAGTAACCGTTAAGTTTTCATTTGAAATTATTTTGTTTGCAATTATTACTCATCAACAGTTTAAAAATGGCGTACGTATTTTAAATTCCAAAAATCAGAATATGATTGATTGCATAAATCAATACGAAGGGGGAGGGGCGAAAGGTGATTGAGAATATTAGGTGAATATTACTCTCTTCATGTATAATATATTCCAAGCAGCATTATTGCATTTCCAGCAGTTATATTATATTATTATCGTGACACATTATAACGCAGTTTCTAAACGGCGTACTATATTATAATAATTAACGAAATAAAACTTTAAGTCTTTAAAGCTCGTTGATTTAAATAATTACGATAATTTGTGTACACACACATACACACACAACCGTCTACATATATAAAGCAACTATATTATATACTATTCGAATCAGCTTAACAACTACATTATAATATACATTGCAATTTCTCCACGGTGGTAGATATTATTATATAACATATTTAATATATGTATAATTTGTGTACGTTTAACTTCTTTGAAAAGAATGGTTTTGCGAGCGCACACACACACAGACAATACGATAAAATGTAGACATATATATGTATGATGTGCAGTCGAGTTAGTGTGTGTGTGTGTGTGTGTACCAGTAGCCTCTTGCACGTGAAATTAATTAGCTCGCCGCGCCCGCTCGGTAGTCGCTGCTGTTAACGAAAACGCCATATTTTTCGTGTCCAATTTTCTTGTCGTAGCAAAGTTTTCGCAGCAAACAACAACGCTGTCGGCTACATTTCGAAAGTTAGACGTTGCGAAAGTCGTGCCAACCGCATACGATCATTGCGTACATATATATACACAACGGGAGCTCCCACACACACACACACACACACACACAAACACACACAGAGTATATACCAGTAATACACCGGTGGTATAAAATACTTGTGAGTGTATCTATATAAACAGGCGGGCGTTTTGCATTGCACCGAGATAAACTGCGAGAGGCAGAATCGCATTCGTCTCCGGGTAATTTCACCACCGTCGCCCCGCAGTGACCGTGTGTATGATTGCATATATCATATTGTATACAGTGATAATAATATCCGTCCACGGTATTCTCTATTTCTATAAGACATAATAATAGGTATATTTAAATAATATTAATATGATATTATATAGCGGTCGCGATCACATAAAATACCATTATATACAGTGTAGATTTTACAAGTTTTTACCTTTTTTAATGATTTATACATTTTTTATTTCATGTACTGAGATACAGAATTATTTTTCTGCCGATATTTGCAATGTGTAAAAACTAAAAACTGAATTATGAACTATAAAATATGTTTTATTGTAATGATTTAAAATTATAAATAAAAAAATATATCAGTACCTAGGTATATTCGAAAAAGTTAATATTTTTTGAGAAAAAAAAACTTTAAAAGATCACCTTATTTTGTTGTTATACAATGTTGTATTTTGGTATGTATTATAATATTATATAGTTATGTACTTTGTTGAGGTTGAGTATTTTAACGTACGAAAAACCAACTCGACGTGTACATAATATAATACATTATTATTATCTGATAATTATGACTCTTTAAAATGAAGTTAAATAGTTGATACGACGCTCGCGATAAGTTCCCAGGTTATTCGTTCGATATTATTATCACACCGATCTTCAATTACTCATCAATAATCCATTTATCATCATCATAATAATATACTATTTACTAATTGATGACATTTCGTCAACTGCACAGCGTATTATGTATACATATAATTTAACAATAATTAATAATAATAATAATCCATATCGTTTGTGAGCACATATAGTATAATCATTATATGGTAATGATTTGGAATTGAAATACGTATATTATTTTATGGAGGGTCGTTTGACATGACGTCCAGCGGATCTCACGCGGTGGGTCACATTATTGTATTATATTGTACGATATACCCGCACTCTTGTCAACATTTTTACGATCCCCTCGGTATTATGATGATATTTATATTATTATTATAGACGACATGCAGAATAAATTGTAAAAAATAAACAAACACAAAAATGCTAAACGAAAGAGCACCACTAAGTCTACAGTTTATCTTTACATACATTTTGTTGGTCAGTTTCGCATCATTAGTACAATCGGTACATTAATTGTGAGTATTCCGTCGACTGTCATGATGTTAAATTATTAAATTAGTTTTTAGTCGAGTTCGTGAGTTTTGTTCGTTACTAGTGTGTGCCAAAAACTATTGAAATTTGAAAATGTCTGAGAAAAAAGGATTTATCTCAGTGGTTATACAAAACGAAAATCAAAGAAGGAGGCCGAAGATGCAGTCAGCAAGTTACCTAAATTAATGAATTTCTTTGAAACTATCAACAGTGCATAAGAAGTAGAAACTAATACAAATATTAAAGATGATTTGGTTCTAAATAATAGTTATGTTCATGTTGAAAACATGAATAATGATAGTAATAATGTGATGCCCAATACAATAGTGACTTCTGATGGTTCAAATTTTTCTGAAAATAATATTGACAATTGTTCCACAATAGAAAACTGAAAATCAGATGCTTTTAATTTTTTCTGAAAATAATGTTGAAAATTGTTCTACAGTAGAAACTTCAATGATTGCAATTAATTTTAATTCGAATATTCATCTTTTTGAATTTTATATTGAATCATATCAAGATCCGGGAATGTGGCCATTAGTGTTAAACAAGACTTTTATAGAGCTATGCTGCTTAAAAGGACCAGCAATTTTTCAGAATATGGGTCCAAAGAAATTTTGAAGCCCCATCAAAAAATTAGACCCGAGCCCCAAAATTTCTAAGTTGGGCTCTTCCCAAACGGTTTGACGAATATGTGCAATATATAACATGTATTATAAAAGCTCGAGGACTAGTGCGAACGTATCTGCGTAAGAGTCTAACTTCTGAAGATGACGAGACAATATTATAAATTTATAATATGATAACAATATTATAATAAAATTATTACGAGAAATGCGTTTTTTCATTGTGCCGCACGATATCTGGGTTAAAAATCTAGGTGAAAATATCCAAGGTTAAAAAGTCCCAAGGACAAAAAAAAAATTTAAATATCTATAAATAGCTTATAAGAGTCAGAATATTTTAAAAATTATACTTTATTATTTTGTTTAAAAGATGCTAATATATTCGTTTTATGAATATTTTACGTTTTTTTAAATTACGTCAAAATATCAAAATATCGATTTTGTCGAAAAGAATAAATTCCCGTTTTCCCAAATAATTATCAAGTAAAGTTCTGGGAGTATTTCCCTTTCACCCTCTCCCCAATCAAAGTATCAACTAGATTCACTTAACTAGGTACCAGATTATATGATGATATTGAAATTGATGATTGAAATAATAATAATATAGTTAAACACATCGTTATAATATAATATTACAACGTGTGCAGTACAATAATTTGACATTAATTTAAATTATACCACCATAATATTATATGCAATATTAATATGCTGCGCGTTATAGACGTTGTCACTCGTCGCCAATCTATCGCGTGTGACATGTATTTATACTGTACTATTATTATTATTATTATTATTATTATCTTTATATAGCCATACATATTATATTTGATATTATTCACTATATAGGTACAACATACAATCATAGAACAATATACAATGTATACAATAAATAATAATATTAAATATACTGTGATTGGACTCATGTTATTCGGTTGTGGCTTGTGAGTATAACCCGTTAGCTCGTTTAGCAACCCTGGTTCTGCCACTGCACTGCGGTTTGCATAGTTAAGGTGAAGTTACGGTATATTCCACAGTCACACGAGTCTAAATCGTATCTTTATCTAAGAAGCGCCATCACCGAAACCCAGACATCAATAACGTCACTCGCTATTTATATCGCTACATCGATTTGCCAATAAGTAATACTAATACTTGATCACCCTTCAAACCATATAAATATGCATTTCGTTGTAAAATCTATGTACGTTGTATAATTATCAGTTGGCCCGTGGACAGGCGTGATAAATGAGATTTGTAAAAAAATGTATTGTTTTTAACTCAATATAATATTATGTAGGTATATACAGTTTTTTTCTCAATAAATGTATTTCATAACCAATAGTGACAGACATTTTTGTTTAATATAAAACACATGGACAGTCTAGAACTCTTATGAAATGTCGATATAGCTTACGTAAATAGGGAGAAAAGAGTTCAGGAAGACTTGTTCCTACTCTAACCACTTCATACCTTGAATAGTATAGCATAATAATATGATAATATTTATTCGATCTAGGATAGTGTCTTTTGAATATTTTTAATTTTAATTATGTTGTTTTATTAATTTGTATTTTATATGATTTACTGCGATGTTATTGTAACCTAGCCCGCAATGCGAAGGAGATAAGAGTGCGAAAAGTTCCAATTTTTAATTTTTCTCTAAAAACTATCGGGCACACTAGCAAAATATTAATTTTGACAATAATAATGCATTATCTTCTATGATCAGAACTTCGAAAAAACCTGTGTTCTTCAAATGATTGGTTCTGATTTCACAAGCGTGGCACACACTACATGTAAAATCCAGTCGATAATTATTATTATTAATGATAATAATAATTATACATAATTAGGTGAGGTCTCTTATATGGTTTAAGACGGTCGGTTTTTGTAGGTATTTTGCCACATCTATTTGAAATGTGTCCCCTAAGTTTTGAATTATATGGGGGTATATATGTGTAGATGAGTAATTGAATATAATACAGCCAATAGCAATATAGTTGAAAAGTGTATATTTTCTAACTGCCATTGCATGTAATTAGGTTTTTTTTTTTTGAATTAATGCTTCGACTACTGAGGTCATTAGCTTGTTAATGTGGGGCGTGGGGGAGAGAAAGTTGGTTTGAGAACGCGTATGTGTGGCAAGGATTCGAGGACCCGAGTTGTCATCCATCCGGGAACTAGTAATACCGGCCGGTGCATACACTCAGAACATGTTTCGTCACTCAATGCAAACACCGCACCAAATAATTAGGTTCATTATACATGAATACATGATTGAGATCAAACAATGTGGAGAGGTTCTGGGCATCGTCAAAACAATTCGATTCACCGAATTGTAATATAATAATTAATATAAGTAGGTACCTATATGTTTTGGATTTACAATCAAAGTTATATTTTATTAACGATTATAATATTATACACTTGAATGGTCTGCGGGTGGGATGGGAATAACTATTAAACTGTACAATAGATATACTTTAATAATATTATTATAGGTATAGGTAGTATATTAGAATATTATTACATCATAGAGAAAATTATACTTAAGTATTACACACGACGTGGCGGTACGCGTAGGTACAGGTATGTACGATGTAAATTGTATAACAAGTCGGACGGCGGTGGCATGACAACCATACGTATAAATGTATAATAATATTATTATTATATTATGTTATAATACGAATTATTACAGCAATACAATATACATTATAACGCACGAAAATTATTTCGGGGACGTGGTGGTGGTGACACACGACTCGTTTCCGATGCGAATATAAGAATAATAACGATGGTAATAATAGTAAAATAATATTATTGATATTTATCGCATAATAATAATAACTGTGAATTGTGATAATAACAGTAATATTATAATATGTATTGTGACAGTACGTAAAAGTTTGAACCTAAATAATATATCTGTGTATGTACAATGTATATAATCAATTATATATAATAATATAGGTAGGTACAGAGTAATAACTGATTCGCCAAGCGTGCTTACCCCCCCCCCATATTTCTTCTTAAATTATACATTTATTCAAAAACTATATACTAAATATACTCCAAGACGGTATTTTGAAATTCTTTAAATTGTTTGTACTATCTAAGGAGTGTCCTGTGGAGACTTCTGTTTTTCAAACGAGATCCCTTCATTTACCCTATTTTTCTACTGTAAATTTATTATTTATCTGATAATTGTCGTACATAATCAAAACTTGAACACGTAGTTTCTCAGTTATTTAACTTTGTGTACTATGGATATTAGGTCCATGATAATGGGTTTGGAAGATACAAGATGGATGGTGATTTTAAAATGTTAGTAACTATTAATAAATACATCAGAATTTATAATTTGTAAAAATGGTCCAAGTATAATAAATGCTAGATGCAAAATTATGTTTATTTTATCTTCTTTCAAAACCCTTTTCGAGGACACTACGATCCTAGTAGTCAGTACAGACATTTTAATAACTGAGAAACTACTTGTTTGAATTTCGAACTAGGTCGGTAGTAAGTAAAATAAAATGTTTGAAAAAATTAATTAATAAAACATCAAACAATTTAGAGTAAAAAATGTGGGTTGACATTTGAAAAACAGAAGTTTATATCGAGACGGTACATAACTACATTCCATAAATAGCAGAAAAAAATCTTAAGACTTTGAAAATGTGGTCTTCAAGTATATTTAAAAATTCAGAATTTGAATAAGTTTGTTGTAGGAAAAATAGGCTTAAGCATGCTTGCTGAATCACTCTGTATATATTAAACACATTGCACAATTGTGAGTGTACGCCGAGATAATAACATTATACCCCGATGGCTGCGGGAGAAATAGTAATGGGTGACTCACGAAGCATGCTCACCGCATGCGCCACCACATTATCCATCAATTATCTATATTTATTCAAATAATTTGAATTTTCATGCCACAATTTAAAGAGTGTCCTGTGGCAATAAAAACTTCTTTTTTCCACAATATATATATATTATTAATATTAATAACCTAAGCACATGAATTATTTGGAACTATTTTGAATTTTCCAAAATTATATAATATTAAATATATTATATATGGCAATATATATTATAATTCATGATGATATATTTGGATTTAATATTATGGACTATAGTAATCAATCAATGTTAACAAAGTGTATAAACTGTGTGATTAAAATATAAGTACCTTATTTAGACTAAATATCATATTTTTTTTTATATTTAATGTATCTATTATAACCGTACCTATAGGTATTAAATATTTATAAACTATAATCAATTATATGTTTGTAAAATATAAATATACGGAGAAAGATTAAAACTGGGAAATTGAAATGTTCAAATGTGCCGGGAGCAGTCGGGACTACTACATAGGCACGGTGTATATATAGTAGTTTGGAACTTAACTCTTGACCATGGTAGTGGTGGGTGTTTGGGGACTTTGGTAGGATAATAATATATATATCTAGGCATCCAGATCCAGCTATAGTAAATAGATGGGCGGCGGTGCTGTGGTAACTCGACGAGGGACGACAGTCGTCGTCTAATCACCTAAAGGTCGACTCACCCGTCGGTGGCGGGTGGCTGAAGGTTAGTTGGGGGTTGGTTAGACGAGGCAAAGAGCTTCTAATTGGCAATTCGCCATAATCTAATCGGTTTTTACCTTTATATATATATATATATTATACGATATCCTTGCACGCGTGTGACGTGAATCGAATTCGATTAAGTCTCCAGCGCCTCCTGCAGGTCGTCGTGCGCTTCAGTATAATACACACAGTGTATCCACTTAAGTGCATCGTGTGTGTGTGTGTGTGTGTGCGTGCGTCTTTCGTCGTCGGTGATGCGATTCCCATCGGGATCTCTCGCCACGGCCGTTTTCCACCGTGCTTTATACAAATTCAATCCAATAATTGTCTCTGATCCTCCTCACCCACCGTACCTACAACAGAGTGCAGCGCACGGTCGCTTTACTCGCCGGTAGACTTTACAAGAACACAATAATATATATAACATATGAATTCGTTATACAAAATATACATCAGTGACATCCCTCAAAGCCACTTATCTATATACGAGGAGACTACTGTAGAAGTAGAAAACTACTAAATACTATAATAACATTATGTCACTGCCCAACTATTGATGTATTATAGTGAAACATCAAAATAAAAATCCAAAAATATGATATTTTTATTTTAAACACTTGATACCTGTATTATATATTAATATATTATTATATAGTTTTAAATAAAAATATTTTTCCTTAAGTATGTTGTACAACACCAATTATATGCAATATTCAACCTTCAGCAATAGATTGTAATGTGTGAGCATAACTAGTGCATACATTATAAGTAGGTACCTTTATAAATATATAATAGTATACCTAATATATTATTATGATGTACTTTTTTTACTTCTCCTCGATAATTATAATTGCAGTTGCATGGACCTTGACAACAGCTATTATATATATACACCCGAATACAATGATCCGGCAATGATCAATTTTCCCGGGGGCTGATTTATACGGCTCGGAGAGTTTAATGGGTCGATTTGGCAAAGTGTGTCTTCTACCGCAGAAAATATTGTCGGATATGGTATTTTTTGTTTTGTCGCTCTTCGCTTTTGTCCGTTTTATTTACGGCACACATAAATTCAAGTGCCGTTTCAACACAGTAGCTTACGAAAACCCAAAGTTTACTAATTATTTCCATTTACAAAGTGTATATCGCGTAGTGTGCTCGAATTTTTACATGCGTATTCCAAATAATAATATTATTATTATTGTCGTTATCGAACGTTTAGAAAACATTAATTTTTATTCATTCGGAGGTTCATTAAAATAATTATTAATGTTAGTACATAAAATCTAAAACAGCACGAGAATATAGCATTAGTCTTATAACAAAGACATTTAGGTTACTTTAATTTTTTATTTTTAGACACACAAACGCACATTTTATACATAGGTATTACATAATATTTACGAGCACCAAAATTCGTGACTGTAATGTTTTAAAAGTAGATTACCGTCATCTATAAGTATACCTATACTACAATAATCCGGAGTGGTCAGTGTAGGTATACGAGGACAAAAAACACAAAATTACCGTGGACTGAATTGTACGTGCGTCAAAAAAAATATGTTAATCGTTTAAAATTTCCATTGTATATCAGTTTTTATGAAAATCGTGATAATATTGTTAAGTGACCAAACCAACAATCCGGAAACTACAAATTCGCCGCTGTCGGTTGTGATTCTGGTTACGATTATAATAGGTCGAGTAGAGTCGCTATTTTGAAGTTGAAAGAGGATTAAAAAAAAACGCTTCAAGTTATATTATTATTGTGTTATTCGAGATAGCTAACTCAAAAATGTTTAAAACTAAGTCTAAACTTTGAGGTATGCAATGAAAAAACTTTTTTTAAAGTTTATTAAACATCATATGCATAATATATAAATATGCAATTTAATATAATATTGTGCTTATGAAATAACTTGAATTTTTACATTGAGTACTAAATGTAAAAACAGGTTAGGAAAGCTCGCACTCGTGGACCGAGCTAATTTCCCGGTTTCTAAACGTATTTTAATAGAACGCAATGAACTATAATTCCATACATTAAATTTAAAAAGAATTTGCTATTCTTTATATTTTTAACATTGGCTAGCTATACTTGTTTGACAGAAATATTTGCTCGGGTATGATAGCCAGGAGTACTTGTGATATGTGTCATTTTCAGTACCAGTATAACTATTTGCATCAATATTATAACCAACTTTTCTTAATCTGTCAATTAAAATGTGTGCACTTTAACTGCGCCATTTATCTTCCAGATAACGAGTGTATAATTTCATCGAGCTTTATGACAATTTAAAAGGGAATAAAAAAAAGCTTTGAAATATCAAGTTTTTCGAGTTAGGTATCCAAATTCTTTGACCGTGTATAATATATGATTGATATTATATGTAAAGCACAAACTGCATATGGATAGTCTTTTTTCAATTTTTTTTTGTATTTTATATTATACTTTATAATAGTGATTGTATTTTCGACCATTTAAAATGCTTACATTAGCAGTGCATAATAATAATAACAATCGAACAACAGGGTGAAGAAGAAAGGCATTGCCGTTCATTACAATGTACTAATACACACTCATATACAAACATAATAATATGTATACATTATATTATATTTTACGTATTTGTGTATTATGTGTATGTATCGCATCCTATAATATTATATTTATAATGTGCGGGAAACGAAAAAAAACCACAATCATTCATGACACATATTATTTCGTATATATTACAAAATACGAACGTACACAATATTATATATTATAGACTATATAGAAATAATAATAATAATGCGATTTCGCCTTCTAATCCACCGCCGGCGACCGCGGCGCATACTCGTGTGTATATATATTATATCGTTTGTGTTATTACACGTACTTTTCGTGTTCAACACACACACACACACACACACGAACGCGGAAAACAATATGAAAAATAAATAACTGTAAAAAAAAAACCAACAACAACAAAAATCGCTGCCGACATCGCGTGCACTGCCACCGCGTATATGATAATATCGTATATTTTTTTTCCACGTCCGCGTGTATACTTATATTGCATTATAACAACCACCGAATCGCACGCTACCACCGCTACCAACTACCGGGTATGGCGACGACGCGGGCGTGGGATGCAATAAAAATGATATTAACCTCTCTCTCTCTCTTTCCGCGCCCGCGAATAAAATATATATTTTATATCGGTCGTATATAATATATTACCTACGATAGCGCCGCGTTTTAATAAACTTTCGACGATATATACACACATAACATATATTATATGTATATATATATATATAAGATAAGTATATCTACAAAGCGAACGAAATTTTTGTCGGGTGGGCGAGACACGAAACTCGGCGCGTGCCCGCGTGAACGCGCACGTCGGATTTATTCATTACGAGTGCAGTGCGATAATAAATAATAATATTATTATTGTATTTTATTTTCGTTCCCGTGAGGGCTTATAAACGAGTTAAACGCTCGCGATGACTACAACTCCTGTGACGTACACCTCTACGTGTACCTATACCAATCCGTTCTTCACAGCTACTTATACAGCTGTGATTATATGAGATACAAATATCGAAGACTGTAGTTGTTTCGTAGAAACTATAATTTTGTGGAATATCATAAATTTTTACCACTCACCCACCCAACAACCCGACTAGGTTGTGTGGCCACGCACCGGTTTAATATTATATTAGATTTATTAAATTTACAAACTCGAGTGATTGATAAAACAATAATTATATTCTACCGATATCCAATGACCCACCTTCCCACCCACTTGACTAAAATGATGATCTGTTACAGTAGTCACTGCAAAGCCCGAGTATGGACATCGGCGCTTTAGTAATATTATTTAAGCGCATATCTTTTAACAAACGTTTGAATTATGTTTCCGTCGTTGTTGTGGAGGTATATGTTAGATGCATTTAGATTTAGAGTAAAATTGAGTAAGTTCTTGGACCAAATTAAAGTTCAATTTTTTTAAAAACTCCTTACCTACTTATAGGTCATTATTATAATCTGTTGTAATCGAATTAGTCAAAATATTTATGTTCAAATATAATATGCTATATTTCAGTTGAAAATTTTTTTATTGTTTTATTTAAATCTTATCGTAGGTATGGGGATAATAATTCGGTATATTTTATTATATTATATGTAATATAGAAACAGCCAACAGCCCAGGAGTTTAAATTACAAAAAAATCCCGTTGGGAATGAATTCGGACGTCTGTTGCATAAAATATATCGAGAAACGATTGTGATGTCGATTTTTAAGTGCTAAAACCAATTTCAGTTGTAGTCAAAACCGATAGTAAAGATCGAGTACACAAGGTCGGAGGTGGCGCTCACAGATTATATAGTATTACAATTTGCAAGTATAAGAAATACCAGACAAAAATCAATGTGCCGCCGGTAAGTGCAATACCTATACGAGAGTTCAAAACGCAACGTATCCGCAGACGTTATTATTGCAGTGGATACATGAATATATATGCATGTCGAGAATAATATAAAACAAATAACCCTATTGTAATAATTGGTTGTCAATATATGAGATTCGCATTAGAATTTCTGATATACATTTGTATTTAAATGCTGTCTACGTTTTTGGAGATTTTAGACAATGAACAACGAAGTTTCCCACAATAACAATCCAACAAAACTGCAGAAATATTACATTTACCAAATAATTATCGTCCATACTCTGCTTGAAATTTAATAGAATAGAGTTCCATACAATTCTAGTTCACCATTCAGACAATTAATGAAAAATAATATTATGCTATACATTTCCGTCAAAATCTATTGAAGTGTTATGCACATGAACATGATTTTTAGACTTAAATTAAAAATATAATCTATACAATTTCGAGAGAGTACACCTCACACTACAAATCGATAAACTTAACGCGCTTACCTATGTATAATACCAAACTGATAAATCAGTATATTATCAAAAGTGATGCAGAATATTGAATTATCATCATAAAGTTAATTGAAACATGATACTCGTATAAGTAAGACTACGACTAAAACTATAAAATAGTATCCAAGTCACTGCCCTCCGAAGAACACCCAACCGTAGTGTTCGTTGTTGGTCACACCAAACCAAAAAATCCTATCTCACTCGGAAGGTCTCACACTTTATTATTTTTACCAATACCTATACGCGAGCTACATACATAATTTAAATGGGACGCGCGGGTATGCAAACAGTTTAGATCTTTAGTACGAACAAAAATGTACAAATTCTAACGACAAATGGCTGAAATTTATATATATATTTTTTTCATTCCTTATAATAAATAACTGTCTCCCTTCGGATCTTTGAAGGGTTCTCACACACACTGCGCTGTGCATGCAGTATACATATATTTGTGAGTGTGCTGCAGATAGATAGGTATGCGCTACATTTATGGAGTAGGTTTGTTTTTATTTGTTTTTGTACACTGCAGCCAAATTTTTCAAAAAAATACAATTTATAGAGCGATTCACCAAGCATGCTCATTCCTATTTTCCCTTTAATAATGAATGTATACAAATTCTGGTTTTTGGAATTTATAAATATACTTTAAGACCGTATTTTAAAATTTTTAAGATTTTTTGTACTACTTAAGTAATGTCTCGTGGCGATATAAACTTTTATTTTTTTTTAAATTAGAACTCACTTGTTTATTGTTAACTATTTAATGAATAATTTTTCTCGAAGTATCAAAATCAAAGTTCAAAAGAGTAGTTTTTCAGTTATGTAATTTTTACACAAAGGATAATTATAGGCTGATGATAATGGGTTTTCAAGATATGTGAGCTATGGAATTAAAAAAAAAATTATAATTTACAATAATCCATCAATATTTATAATTTATTAAACTGGTCCAACTATTTAATATATAGGATCTGATATTACATATAGGTATTTCATATTATAATAAAACTAATTTTTAAAACAAAAATGTTAATAATTGAAAAACTGCTGCTTTCAGTTTTGAACTAAATACATCAAAATTTTCAATAAAGTATGCATTAAATAATTTACAATAAAAACTGGATGTTTTCATTAGAAAAACAGGAATTTGTAGCACAAAAAAATTTTAAGAATTCAAAAATATGATCTTTAATCGACATTTCGAAAAAAAATTTAAATAAATTCATTATTAAGTTAAAAAATGGGGGTTAGCATGCTTGGTGAATTACCCTGTATATTATACCGTACATTCGTTGATAAGGGTTTCTTTTTTGTATAATATATTATTAATTATTATGTAAATATTTGATGAAAACAATTAAATGTACCTAAAAAATATTAATTGACACGTTAAGTATTATAATTATATCTTTGTTATAAAATGTCATCCGATAAATCACTTTGTACTGTAACTTTTTTTGCCAGTTGCTTTATTATAATATGGTAGGTATAAACCGTTTGCCGGACCCTACCTAAATAAATTATATGCCCAGTAAGAAATCATTACCACTTACAAAGAGGTTCCGTCTGCGATTTTAACGATTTTCCGACTAGAGGCGAACAAACAAAAAACACTTTCCGGTGAGTACCTGCAACAACAACACCAACTGTGACCGTTATTCATTCGATATAATGTATAATATATACCAACGTCATTATGTCAATTAAAATATTAATTCGGTATACCTACTACGTCCATTCATCGCGGTTTTGATCCCCCGCGATATTCTGCGTTTTGGTACACAACCGTAAAGGTATATAAAGCCATTCCACGTGGTATAGACGTATTAGATTCTGGGTGCAACGTCACAATAAATAATTTACAGTGGTACATTGTACCTGTCTATATTCTGTAGCGTACTGAAATGTCCGATACTAAATTATGTAAAAATTAATTTTTAAAACGATTAGACGCTTTCATAATCTATAACGCATTAACGCGTATACCATAATTAATAAATTCATATTTATTACTTATATATTATAGTCATCAGAATATAATCGGGTGGATAACGCGAACACTATAATATAATCTTTATTATACAGAGTAAGGCAATCATTATGGCTACCCCCAATTTTTCCTCTTATCATGAGTTTATTCTTGGAACTTTTAAATATACCAGTGGGCCATATTGTAAAATAGTAGATTTTTTATACCGTCGAAAGACTATATCATATTGTAACGATACAAACGTATGGTTTTTTCAAATGATAATCGCCCTTTTGGTTATTTTTGATCAACATTTTTAACCACGACTTTTATGAAAAATATTGATGTATTTTAATCGAAATCAAATGATTAGTGTCCAAATTATTTAACTCTGTGTACCAAGCATTATTAATAATAACTATAGGTCAATAGTAGTGGATTTGGACGATACGGGGGCTATGATGATTTGAAAATTTAAATGATTAAAAATGTTCAAGTATAATAAATTCTAGATCTAATTTTCCATCTGTTAATTTTTTTGCAAAACCATTTTTAAGGACTATAGTATCCTTAGTATATACATATTTATAATCCAAAAACTTTTCATTCGAATTTGGATTTATATACATCTTAATGTTCAAAAAGCATCTGAATAATAATGTACACCATAAAAGGGTTGGTTTTCATTTGGAAAAAGAAGAAGTTTGTTTCGCCTGAAGACCTTTCTTAAATGGTATAAAAATCTAAATAATTTAAATTAATATTATGGTCCTTAAGTAAATAATAAAATACATGAAAATGTTAATAATCAGAATTCAATAAATTGTTATTAAATAAAACAATGTGGGTGACCATACTTGGTGAATCATTATCCTGTATATATAACGTTTATGTAGATTGATTTCTTTATCTAATAGATAAACTGCTTTTAAATTCTGATCTTAGCGATGAAAGTACAGGTTTCACAATGATGAAGTGTGTGTACTTTTCTTTTTAGTTTTTTGTGTCTGTCGTTGCCTTTTGGGACAGTAAAAATGCTTGGATTTTCTTCAACAGCATCTTCTCTGATAGGAAAGTAAATCTAGTTGCTACTTTGGGGGGGTGAAAAACAAAAAATTCCCAGTAATATTAAAAAGTAGTGGGAAAAACAAAAAAAATTGGTGTAACACAAAAAAAAATGACGTAGGTACATTCCATTTTCATCGAATGTTTATGTTGGCATTTTCTTTACACCACAACATTTTCAAAATATTTTGACTCGTTTTGAGTTGTTTACAGGCCTTTTCAAATTAATGATTTCCTCAATCTTACTTTAAGAATACCTATGTGTTTTGATGGAAAAATGTATTATACATTCAATAAAGTCCCCAGTTTAATTTATATAATATACATAGTCGTAGGTTATAACTATATAAATACAATATACCTATATAATCTATATTATATGTTACATACATTGGATGATAACATAATTATATAATACATAATGTTTCCCTCCACTATATAGTTCGACGTATATATATGTTTTCGTTGAATATTAATAGGTAATGTTCTGGCAAAGCTCAATTTGAATTATAAATTTATAATTACTATCGTCAAAATTTACCGTCCACGTATATATTTGCATTAAAAATGCAGTGCACATGGTGGCGTGTTTGTGTATTGTGACCTATTGTATAACCAACGTAATGTGAAAAACGCGTTATAAATGTATTGGGAATATTTAATTTCACTAAGAATTCAAGGTTTTTCGTAGTGATAAAATGAGAAAAACCGTATATAATATGACACATTTTTCGAACAGCTGCTTGATTTTCAACGATTTCAGGTCTACGTATTATTATGATATGTAATGGTTTTGGTTTTGGTATAGGTTATAGCTACTGCTCTGGTTAGTGCTCTGGATACTGCGCACTTCCTCAAACTACTTTAGTACAATAACGGAACGGTTTAAATTTAGTCGAGACACGTTTATGGAAAATGTATAGATACCTAAAAATGCGATTATTATGTGATGTTGCACATAGAAAACCAATCGGATCACATGCATATCTGGTGTTTTTGTAAATGTATTCAAAATGTAAAATTTATGAATTGAAACGTTCAAAGTCGAATGTTAATTAAATGTTTAATAATTGTAGCCACTGTCAAGATTGATTATCTTTAAAAAATAAAATAAAAATAGCGCTCCGAAACGAGCACGCTTTATTTTACGTCGAAAAGAATGATATAATTAGATAATGTTTTATTACAGTGGAAAAGATACACATAAACTGAAGGGACAACGACCAGACATCTCCGTTTCATCAAAATAACAAAATCAGTTTTTAATTAACATTATAAAAAAAATATATCTCCAGTAAAAATACCTTCGGTAAAATGTCGTAGTATTAACTAAGCAATCGGGTAAGTGGATGTCGTTCTAATGTAGTGCAGTAGGTTACTAGTGGGTCACTTGCAGTACAATGGACGGTATTGCATTTTAATTCAATATATATTATCATTGTATACGAAAAACTATTCTGAGCGGAGATGGAGACGGTTTGTTCCTAAGTCCTAACCCATAGGCGTAATTTCAAGTTTTGACTTGAGGGGGGCTGAATATATTAAAGGCAAGCAGACCATTGCAATATATCATATTAAAATTGTATGTAGGTACTAGGTTTTTGGGGGGCTACGGTTAAGTTAAGCCTCCCCAATTTGCGCCTATGTCCTAACCTAATCGTTCTTTTGCGTTTTTTACACTCGAGTTTTTTATTGTTCTTGCTATGTTCCTCTTTATATCTTTATATCTGTTCCTGCTTTAGTGCTTTATGTCAATATTTGATGATCCCTTGCCAGCGCGCTCGTTCATTCTTGAGGGCCTGGCCTGTGCATTATGTACAGGACTAGATCGTCGATCAGATCCTTTACCGGAAATGGCCTCTTTGGTTTGAGGTAGTGCTGTACTATTGTGAAGAGTAGCCGTTGCAGTCTGTGCACATGCGCGTTTATTGTACGGTTATGGTCCGTAAGATTTCCGTGAACTCAGTCGTTGGTCTGTTGTACTTAAGCCTTAAGTACGCCAAAGTTGACCATTTTAGCATCTCTTAGGTCTTCACGCCTAGCCGTGACCTTTCTACAGCCACTGACCTCGAGAAAATCAGGATCTCGTCAAGATGGTGGAAGACTAATTGGTGTCTCCACTTTTTTCCGACCTTGCCTGTGGCGACTATGTTATCGAGAATGGTTCTGGTCCATATATTTTGTCAGTACAACCGTGTTGATATCACTTAAGTGCTCTTTGAGGTTATTGGTCTCCAGGCTTGTCTCAGGATGTTTTCTTTTAATAATGTCCGTATTGTCCAGCACTACGGACGGGGTGCCGGCTGGAAAACCATAGATTAAAAATATTAAAAAAATCTAATATGCTCACAAATAATTAAAATAATTTTAAAAGATTACACTTTCTATCTTATAGTGTAAACTAACCATGTATACTGAATTAAATGATACTTACCTAATTTTTTACAACACATACAATTTTAGTATTTGTTATCTTATTAAACTTTTGCTAATCAATAATAGATAAAAAAAAAAAGTTGTTTTTCTAAAAATGTTCGCATTTTATTTTAACTGTTATTGATTTGCAAAAATTTCCGTCTCTAGGGGTCTGTTATAAGAATGTCTTACTTTAGTTGAATTACATCCATGTCGAATAAATTTACTTGTAACAGCTGGGAATACCGTTCAAATGTCACCTACATTGTGATGTAGGTACCGATTTGCCTATACAACGCGCAAGTCAGGTCATAAGACAATAATAATAATATAATAATATAATCCTTCACTCTTTTTTTTATTACTTTAATATTGTATTAACCTTACATTGCCATGCGTACACGCATATCTATCGTAATATAACGTAATATATTGCTACTTTGACTACTGCGCTTAGCATATTGTTATACGGTATAATACAAATTTATTATACATTACCTTATGTAGAGTTTTTCAGTGACATGTCCAGCATTGGCACTCATATGGAGTCTGCACCTATCACTTTTCCTTTTAACTCCTGTATGACGATACCACTGCTTTTGCGGTGTCCGTTGTTCTGTGTACTTTGTTTCCTAGGACCGACCTCTGAAATACAAAATCATGACCATTATTATACGAATAAAACGAGTTTATTATTTGTTATAACGGGCGTAGGTAATACATATTTTTATTTTTACATTTAATATTGATTTGTGACAACAAAATGGTCTTTCAATACGCAATATAGGTATGTACATATTGTTATTTATAGTTTATAAAAAATAGCTAATCACGTGTTTGACTCCATCCAGGACATGCTGGGTCACGGCGTGAACAGTCGTCAGTAGACCGTGTTCCAGGCCAAATTGTTGGTAACTGATGATGTGCACCAAAGGCGCCTTACAATAATTGGTTGAGCACGATGCGTTTGACACCTGCACAGTCATAATCTTTTTATACTTGTCAAAATTTTCGCCCTTTACAAACATCAGAGCTCTGATAATAACTTTTTTGATGCCCGCCGGCATGTGTTTCTAAAACCGTTTATTGTTATACGTCATGATATTATAATTTATTATCAATTAAGCTGGCTCGGACATAAATCATATAATATTATCTATAGAAATATAAAAATATCTCTTCTAAAACGTATTTCATAGCAAGTACCTTGGCTGTGTCAACTTAGGACGCCGGGATGAGTTTCAAAACTTGTGGAACGTATATCAACAAAATTGATATAGCAATACCTAATAAAAATACTTTTTGATTTTTATCTAAATCTAAAAACCAAAATCTATTATTTTCATATATCTACATGACAATGTGGTGATAAATCGGTAAAAAATTATTCTGGTAATGATACTGTGCAGTATTGTGATAATACACAATATAAATATTATATAATATAACAATAATCAGATTGACTATTATAATAGCTACCTGTCGCTCCACCTCACTTTTGTCCTCGGACAACATAGTTGCTAACATAGTTGCAACTAACATAATGCATGTAACTATAATGTTTATAATTAATTATTAACTATGGCAACAACAATGCATAAAGCATAATATTATGAAAATATATATTATTTTCATAATTTTGTAATCATACCTCAGCAGGTCTTCAATTTCAGTGTTTTTTACTCATTCTTATTTAGTGAAACTCTGCAGTTGCTTAAATTGTATGTTCTAACTTGCTATATACCTGCATAATATTATATTGTATTTTCGAGTAAATTATATTATATAGATCGAAGACTCGTGAAGTGAAGAATCTGTTGATTTTACCGTAAAATAACATTCATCATGGCATGACTTATTTTTCATTGTTAGTCATTATTTAAGAAGATCATTTTTTATTTCAACGAGGGCATTATTTTACTCTTACTGAAATTTTTACTACATAACGTGTTATTATAAATATTGAAACTTCCACTTGTAATAAAATAACAATTATGGCTCCATCAATTGTCAGTTTTGGACGTTTAGTACGTCGTCTCTTCGATGTAGGAGAATCTTCAGCAGCCATATATATATGATTATACTTTATATTTTTAAGTTAGTTATATTTTTTAATACGCTTTACTTAAATATTTACATAAAATCCCTTTAAGTTATTTTAGGTAATCATCTTAGCTGGCAGTTATAATTGAGTAAGAGATTATAGTATCAATCCGCATCACGTCACAGAATCAATGGTTGCTGTCAACTATTCATAAATAATTATAAACTCTTAAATATTTCTTTGATACCTAGTATATAAATAATATTTAAAATAAAATTACAGTAGTAGTCTATTTCTTGCTAAAAAAAAAATAAATAAACTTGTAAGTAACATTTTTTAAATTAACTTAAAATTAACTTTAATGACCTTATGACCTTTCTCATGACTTTGATCATATAATCCACCCTTTCCTCTGAAAAACATACTCCCATTTCGACGACTTTAAAGATGTCCTTTCCTTTAATCACATAAATTCATAATTCATCAAATGAAAATGTGTTATTATATTATACTGATTTATTTTACGTCACCCAACTGAACTATTTCTAACCATTAATAACTTCGAACTCGAGGCATTTAATTAAATCAAACATAAAAATAACCAAAGATAATTTTTCTAGTAACTCATGCTGGCTTTTGCTATGTATACTATTATATACATATTGTTTTATTTATTTATTTTTTAGTACTTTTCCCAATTGCATACAAAATAATTGGTACAAAGAATTGAACACATGAATTTATTAAAATGATCTTCCTTCTGTAAGAAATAGAACTTGTGTTGAAGGTAAAGAGTTAACTGTTTCATAATATATTGATAATTAACATAAGATTATATATATATATATATACATGAACAAATAAAATAAGATCAGACCTGGAATAATCATCAATAGATCCACACTTAAACTAGAGACATAAATAATCATTTGATAACTGACATTTTGGCATCAGAATATTTACAGATAATCTTTTTTTTTGTAATAACCAGGCATATGATTAAAATGAGTAGGACCTAGGTACCTAGTCAACGAATCTTTGACCGAAAGATTTTTTGAAAAAAATTACTTTGCTATCAGAAGTTATAGTTTCTATTTTATTTACCATTTCACCAATTATATTGTTATAATTTAGGTACGTAATACGTATTATTATTTATTACCTACAAAGTAATATAATAATAGTTTTGCGAGTACGAATATATTGTAATGCCTATAAATAATAGGTATATATATTACATATATTATTATTATGTAGATTGTAGGCGCATCGCCGAGAGTTGTGGCCGAGAAAAAACCGTTTGACGTTTCGTGTTCGTCAAAAGTAATGACGTGGTACTGAAAATGTGTGCACGCGTCTTGCAGCGGTGCACGAGAATATACATAGGTAGGTGGGTAATCAGTGAGCTGGAGGGGCGGAAGTCTGCACGGCGAGTAGCGGAAAGCGGGAAGTGAACAAAAAACAAAACGAAAAAAAAAGGATAAGAGCGAAATGTACTACCACGGCGAAGGAATAAAGTTTTTCGAATGGGTCTCCCGAGTTTCAATAATGTTTACGATTATTGGCGCTGTTGTTCTGCGACGGCGGCGGCGGCACGGCGAGTGAAATAGCGACGCGCTCAGAGGGAAGACGAAAGCAGAACACGAAAAAAAAAAACAAAATAAATACGAAAACAAAAAGGATTGTCAGACAAAACGTTCTCGGAGGAGCTGAACCACGATCTCGTATAATAAACTCTCTCCGGGTGTACTCATATATATAGTAGCTATCAGCTATGGTAAGTCGCCGTCGTACATAGGTATATATGTATGTATGTATTTTGATTCGATTAAGTGTCGAGTGTACCTACACTTGATATTATTGTTATTATTGCGTCGTCTTCTAATGGACGTTAATTTGACGATTTACCGGGCAACGTTCGCGGACGGTAAAATATATTTTTTAAAAAACCTACACGTCAACAGGTACAATATGTACGTACAATTGTACAATAAATGTATAGGTACTAACGATAAAATTGTATCCAATGAAATATCCCATAATGGTAACCTCCAAATAGACTTTTTTTCTGGGGGGGGGGACAAACTACAAACTTTTTACAAACTGAACCCTCTGAATAGCGGACAACATTTCAGTCACCGACTATGTCCGCTATTTAGAGGGTTCAATGTGTTACGATATACATAGTGTTTGTTGTACTTTTAGTGGAATACCATAAGTAACCTCGTTTAAGATAATAATGTGTGTATATTTGCTTTTACTTGTTCTTGTTGTTGTTGTTGTTATTATTATAATTACATACATGTGACAAGGGCGTAGTTGTTGTTTTTAGGATTGGGATACATATTATGGGTGAAAGTCCTACCATATAAGATTTTAAATAACCGGTCAAATGCTCGCTCACATACGTATATTTGATTGTATTATCATATTTTTTTATCTTGATTACTTGTCAAAACGATCTGCAAATCGCGTCTCATGTATTCCATTCGGAGAGGCTGCGCAGCTAATCGAATGACATACAGTAACAATTTGCTTGATAATAAACCGACGAAAATACTCATTAGTACTTATGAAAAATATGATTAAGTATAATACGCCAATATATCATTAATGTGTAACCATTTGCATTGAATTAATTCCGTCTTCGATGGTCGTGCATTATTGATTCGTCATATTTATAATTTCATTGTTTTTATTTTTCAGGTAAGACACGGTTTGATGTATAACTTATATATATATATATTATACATTATTAATTCTCCTCCGAATTATCTCTTTGAAACTCTTTTGATTACTGTAAGTACATATAATTTAATATTAATTTATATAATATCCTCACATATAGTTGTTGTATATACGTATGTAATGCGTATTTTTAGTATTTTTAATTATATTTTATTATTATTATTTATTATATCACGTCGAGTGTTACTGCTGGGTAGCTACTCCCCTCACGATTTCTCAATCAACTTGTACATTTTCCGCTCATATGCTTATTGTAACTACTATTACAGATTGTATATATTCTAATAAATGTTAAAAAAAAAATGTATTATAATATTATACGACCTACCAATGGCTAACATAATATTATTTCCACCATGAGCTGCTGATAGGACTAGCCTAGGCGAGCCCATTTAGAACAAATTAAAAAACACAATATATTTTAGTGATCCGTTTGGAACAGATAATATTACGCAACATTCCCTTTGTTATAATATGCTAAACAATTATGATATTTCAGATCATCAATTACGATTTCACCAAAACGTACCTCCAGTTTATAAACGATAATACTTTAATATTATTTCTATATATTAATTATATTATATTATCCTTATTACGTTTAAAAACATCGTGCTACGGGTTGTACAATTATTTTATCAAGGTTTTTTCGGATTTTCCTAAACTTTTCCGTATTACTGAAATATAAAAATACTTTAATTTGATTTTTCCTAAATAACGATTATAGAGGATTTCGAAAAAATCTATTCCTATTTCCTACTAGGAACCAATAATTATTTAGATGACTTTGTGCATCTTATCTTACTGTGCAGCTATATGTGTAATATTCGGGAAATTGGAAATACGTGTCGTCGGGCTAAAACTACTAGGAACTGATCACGACTCGTTGAGCTACTGCTCATCCCAATATATTATAATACGGACGAAGAAAAAGCGTTTGACAATAGTTGAACATTATAAACTAAAGATTTCATAAAAACGATAATTTTCTTGTGTACATAATAGGTCCAAACGGGTTATCGATACGATTTTTTCCAGCTGATTCAAAGCTGCATATTTTGACCGATGGATAGGTTGTCTCCCCTATGTTTACACGGTGCAAATATTGTTACGAAATTGTGTGAAATAATCACGTGAAATTATATCTTTTTTTACAGTCTGATAACTTTACGGTGATATTGTTGTTATAATATTATAATATTATCATTTATGAGCCGTACATGCGGAAAAAGTTTTTTTTTTCTACGGTGCGTGTTTAAAGTTTTAATTATCTGCACGTATATAACGGATATGCATTTGATACGATCGTCAACGTCGACCGATATGATAAAACTTTTCGTTTTATTTTTCTGCAGATAATAATTTGTATAATAAAATAGTAGTATAACAATCAGAAGATATTACTCAGAGTTATTAACCGGAACGTTGCCGTATATGTACCTATAGTGGCAACTAGACACAGATCCAGAATACAGTTCTGGGCAGGGGTTGATAATTTTGTTAGACAATACAAAATACGATATACATTGGTTACAAATACATCAGGTATTTATAATCAATTTTAGTATCCAGTTGTACCTATAGACGGTAGGCACTCATCATATGTTTCGGGGATTAGACAATCCTGCAAAAGTAGTATGATGCGAATGTGTTGTACTGTTTTTTTTTTTTTTGGTTACCTACGTAAACTAGTAGAATTAGAGACGGTTTAATTGTATTGTATTATTTAAACTCACGATTTATATTACAATAATATGTCAGAGTTAAATGAATGTACTCGTCGTTGAATAGAATTAGTTTTTGGATTTCTTCAACAGTAGATAATAATAATATTATGTGAATTCGGTGATTCTAAATAGGTAGTACCTATATAGTTTTGGCATATTTCATTGGATAATAAATGATAACTCATAAAATATAATATATATCACTACCGGATGGCGGACATAAAATTTTAAAAAAAACGTAGTTGAACACTTTGACGTAAAAGCTGTGAACACGGAGCGACGTGTTAAACTGTACAAAGCGTGTATAAACGGTGTTTATTTAATGATTTAAAAACAATTATTTTAATAATAATAATTTATTATTAACTCGGAAATCATAAACAAATTCGCTAGAAAATTAACACGCACACAGGCAGGTACTCAATCACGATGTCGTCAAAGGTCTTACTTTTTATAATACAACTGCGGTCATGAATGGAACGATTCGGTCCACGTGAACTCGCATACACATTTTAATCATGATAAACGTAATACCTATATATAACAACAATATATTATAAACTAAAAGTTTTAGGTACACGTCACGAGGGACGGACGACGAACGTCTGACAACATAGGCTATAGATGAACGGTTCATTGATTTTATTAGTTCACACGGCGTCGTATTTTATTATTGTTTTATTTACTCGCACTCCCTCCGATGGCCATATTAGAATTACTACGCTGCGGTCTCACCCCAGTTGTCAATATTATATAGAACCCTAATATGGATATGATATGCTATATATATATAATATGTAAATGTGTGTAAATATATATATGCGACGCCAAATAATATATAAAAACAAATATTCTAGGGGGATGGATAGGAGGTAAAAAACATAAATCTTGCAGGTTTTTTAATATGTTGTGTTATTGTATACCCAAACTTTGGTAATAACACAAACAATAAAAAATCAGAGTTTGCGGATCACCGTGTTTATCTTTGAAAATTCGTAGTAGCAAACATGTCTTTACCTATAATATAATAATTATTATTATTGTGAAAAACGTAAACTTTAGGTATTAATTATTTAAATATTTGTTTTTCAGTTAAATATATCATAATATATAGAATGTATATAATATATTATACATATTAATATAGGTACAGAGTTATTACTGATTCACCAAGCATGCTCACCCCTATTTCTTCTTAAATTTTCGTCGTACATAATCAAAACTTGAGCACGTAGTTTATCAGTTATTTAACTTGGTGTACTATGGATATTAAATCCATGATAATGGGTTTGGAAGATACAGGATAGATGGTGATTTGAAAATTTTAGTAACTATTAATAACAAAATAATAATAACTAATAATAACTATTAATAAATACATCAGAATTTAATATTTATAATTTGCAAACATGATCCAAGTATATTAAATGCTAGATGCAAAATTACGTTTATTTTATTTTATTTTAAAACCCTTTTCGAGGACATTACGATCCTTAATAGTCAGTACAGACATTTTAATAACTGAGAAACTACTTGTTTGAATTTCAAACAAGGTCGGTAGTAAGTACAATAAAATATCTGAAAAAATTATCCACTAAACAATATTTAGAATAAAGAACGTGGGTTAACATTTGAAAAAACAGACAATTATTATTATATTATTGGTACATTCCATAAATAGCACAAAAAATCTTAAGACTTTGAAAATGTGGTCTTTAAGTATATTTAAAAATTCCAAGAATCAGAATTTGAATACATTTGTTGTTTATTATAGATAGATTTTCATTACCTATTACCTTTTTTTTTAAAATTTTTTTGGATTGATTTTGTCATCGATATCTAAATACTTTTTTAGACAGGTCGTCGATTTAATTTATCGAAAAGGATAAACATATTTTAATATCATACTTGACTTAAATAATAAACTATATTCCACGAAATGTTTTGCATTTTAAACCGTGTAACTATAATCACACCGAAAAATTTGGACTACCTATCATAGTCGTGCACGTTAAAACCAACAGGTCTCATTTCAAATTCATCGATACTTAAAACACCTCTCGAAAATCAGAATAGTATGCGGCATTGTTGAATTAATCATAAGAACAGCTAGGAGCACTTCAATAAGTTTCACATCAGTGTATATAGATGTGGGCCATTTACGTTATTTCACAGTGTCGACTTTATTGTATGAAGAAAAAAACGTAAATTTAGAGCGGCGGATTCCATCTTCGTATAATACACTTAATATAGAGAAGTCTAGTTTTTGTATAACTATAGATTATGTGTACGAGTAGTAAATATATTATATTATAATTTGTTGAGATAAAATTAAAAATCAAATATCGTATAGAGATAACTTTATATTTCAGTGTCTTGTATTCGTTTTCGAACAATAATAATTAATATGCGCACACACAATAATAGTTATATTATGTACACAATTATTAAGATTAAATTTAAGTATGAGCAAGATTCGCTGTTTTTAATCGGTACGAATTAACGTCGTTCGCGTTGTTCGGTTACCGCTCGGTGAGGGACGAAAATATTATAATCGAGCGAACGGAATAATAATTACAAGGAATAACAATTTTACGAAAAGGATTTAAATTAGCTACGTCGTCGCTGCGACATTGTTACGTGTTTTACCCCCTTGTCCTTTGACCCAATACCCATGTCCCATACTCGGTGTGCTTAACGTTTCCCGAAAATGGTCGTTTGTAAGGCGCCGAATACGCTCCCTTTTCAATATAAGTTTTGCGACGATATTGGTGTTTTAAATAACACCTATTGTTATATGCTTAGCCCCGAGATTATCGATAATATACCACTCGACCTACTGAAAACTAAATTATGTATTTATTCCTAGCCGTGTATTCAATGTTTAAAAATGTTTGAGATTATTTCCACATTAATTACCAGCCATAGTGTAATACCTTGTGTAAACTACTCTAAAGCAATACTAATTAATTACATTATCCTCTCTCACTCTCTAATAATTATAGTAATAAACATGGAATTTATTATTCTGTGTTAGAAAATGTCTACAAAGTTACATAATAATATTATGCTATTCTAAAATAATGTTTGTTCCAAATTCATACCTCATCGGATTTTGAGAATTTTGACCTAGTATTTACTATTTTTTCATTTTTGTTTTTAGGTTGGACACTATATAGAATGCACTACAGTCCAACCTACGCAATCCTATCCTAGAATTTTCGCTAATAGTACAAATAACAATATATTTTTTCGTACATACAGATGTACGGTCAACTTCAGTAAGCTGATGTGTAACTGACACTTTAAAAGGTTGCAGTTTCGGATCTTTCACAGTAATTAATCTTGACGCGTTGATTTCTTTACAACTCATTGTTGTGAAAGTTTTCCTAACGATTTTTTTGTTCTCGGACATTTAAGTGATGGCGCGTATGTGTAGCTTTCAATTTTTCGGATTGCTACTGCTGTGTACATTGGTCAACGCAAAAGAAATACTATATTTCGTCGCGAAAGATTATGGTTTATTTTCTGTAAAATAAATAAAATATAGCAGATTCAATATAATATAAATTTTAAAATTCACCAATAAGTGTTTGTAAAGCGAATCCAAAATCGAACAAAATATATCTTATACAACGTATCTTATTATGACTAACTGATTATTTCTCGTCGCAGCGAACATTCGATACTCTTTGACCTTGCCTGGCAGTTGGGTATCCTTCTATTTCTGCACTCTGCCATATACATTGGGTCGGATAGTGTTCCAAGATAAAAAAAAAAAAAAATCAGATTATGATAATGTTGTATTTCTGAACGTGTCTTTTGCGTCGCAGTCACGATGAAATTTTACACTGTTCCGTAATCGAAATCATTTTAAAAGCACAACATGTCATTAGAATTACTACTGCTGCTTAAGTACAGTCAACACAAGTGGACTAATATATTATACTGTTGAGGTAGGTATATTACGGTTTGTTTTCTGTAAAATAAAAAATGTAACATGGTACATTAGACGCTAACATTCGATACTCTTTGACCTTTACTAAGTATAGTTGCCAGTTAGCTGGTATCCTGCACTCTAACTTATAACCTGGGTTAGGTAGAGCGTGTTCTGCGATCAAAAAAAAAAATCATATTATATTATTATAATACTGTAGTGTTTGTGAACGTGTTTTGTACGTTGCAGTCACGATAAAATGTGCGTTGGTCCGTAGTGGAAATCATTTTAAAAGCGCAACATGCACCTAATATATTATATTATTATGTTGTTATTATTATACATACATATAGGCGCATTACACACGTGTAATACACACCTCGAAAATGATGAGGTACAGCCACTGGCTACAAATCAATAGGTATATTATATCTGTCACGATATTATTTTGAAATTATTATCCATAAAATACATAATATATGTGTGTACAGAGCGAGGTACCTCATTCTCGAGCATTAGCCTCGTGATAAAAACCGGAAAACACCGTGGCCCAACCTGTATATAGCATACAAAATATAAATATATATTATTATATACTGTTGTAGGAATGAAAAGCCGACAGACTATAATAATAATTTATCGAGACGAAAAAGAAAGCTGGGCCGTTGAAAAAAAAAATACGCCGTTAGAAAAAAAATACGTTTACGGGGTACTTTTATCGCGGACACGCTGACGTTCTATATTATGTATATATTATTATTATAATGACGTAGGTATGTGAAATATAATTTGTATCATCATTTAGTGCAGAAAAAGGTCACGTCCATTTTTATCATTTTTATATTCGATTTTTGTATACTCTGTGTCACTTTCATATACGGAGTGATTCACCAAGCATGCCACCTCAATTATTTTCTATAATAATGAATTTTGAAATTTTACAATTTACAAAGACCCCATTTTAAAATTATTGAAATCTTTTGAATTACTTAAGAATAGACTCCAGTAATGATACAAACTTCTGATTTTCAAAATCTTAAATATTTGAAAATATGGTTTTTAATAGTGCTTAGGCATACCTACATAAATTTAAAAATTCCAACTTAAAAATATTTATTTTTTATTTAATAAAAAAATAATTCGTTGTTCACTATAATAGGAGAATGCTGAATGACCAATTTCGGAATGGGGGACATCTTATTTTAAGTCAATGCAACTAATAAAAATAATACTTCTTTAAATAATATTTGTGTTAAAACACTATTACTATAATTAGGTTATATACGTAAATTGTAAAATTTAGTTGAATCGGAGATAACAAAATAAGATACAGTTTTAAGAATTGTGGAACTTTGGTAAGTATATTATTATATCTGCGTTATCCTGTTACGATAATGGATTTTTAACCGCGTTATATTTTCTCCTGTCCTAAATTTGGAATTCATATCAAAAATCGTACCAACAATTATTATTGTGCTGTATGTGTATATACATTGTGTGTAGTATAGGTACATCGAAAATTCGCACACCACCCCTATCTGGCCAAATTAATTGATTGCAAGGGATCAGTGAGGTGTTAATGCGTAACGTTGTGCCAACCACCCTCCCCTCCGCCTTTGAAAGAATACATCGACTCACAATTCTTACCAAAAATTAATATCGCATAAAGGTATCCTGTAAACAACACAAAATTTCGTTTTTTTTAATCATACGTAAAATGTCAAAACTATTCACAACACTCGAATAGAATAGAATGTATACCTAGTTAATAGCCGCGATAAGGCGAGTTAAACAGCCCGCCGTTACTTGAAGCCGAAGGAGGTCGGCAGTTTTTATCAGATAGGTTTCATTTATAATACCTATAACGACTCGAAAAGACTGACAAAAATTAATTCTCGGCGCAATCTCTTTCACACAATGTACACACCGCGTACTTGAGCAAATAGCAAATATATAAGCGCTTGTGATGTGTACAATATAATATTATGTTTTGCACAAACAACAGACTGTTAACTGATTAACGTCATATCGCACGTCGTCTCGACACAATCTGAAAAATATTATTTTCACGCTTTTAAAGTATGATAAACATACGACATGGGTAAACAATAAATAGGTACTTGCCTAATTATATAATTATTATAGTTGTAGTAACTCGTATCCGTTCTTCTCGTGATTATAATATAAGATTATCGTTTGATCATTTATCTTTAGTAAATACTATATTCCGTGCACCATTGTGGCCATTTTTTTTCTTCGGGATTTATAGTTTTCAAATTGCCGAAAGTAGAAAACCAATAAGAATGTCGATGGTTATTATAATTTACTGGTTTATTGTATTATCACAGAATAATTAATAATTAATAAATAATTAACTGTGGTATTATTTCGTGTCTAAATTGTGTACCTCTAATGATATGTAAATTGTAATTCATTTAAGGCTGCACCTTACACGCTGTAAAAGCTTCAAAATATATTTTTTTGTTTAATAAAAAAAAAAAAGTGGATTAAAATGTGAACCTCTATTTTATTATAATATACAACTCCGCTTATCTACACTTTGATTTGTTATTAATAAAAATATATTTATTCGAAATGCGTGTACGGATATGCCATCAAAATGTTTGGAAATGTTTAGTGCATTAAAATTAAAAATATACTCTTCCATTAAAAATGAAAAAATGAAAAACCACTACCTATAATAACGAAAAAAAAATAATTATACCTAAATAAAAAATTAGATTTAATTGTAAAAACGAAGTTGTACTTATTCAAACTACCCATATGAAACCATTATTTCCAAAAACACGAAAATGTATATTTTGGAGAACGCACATATAGGTACCTAGTAAAAATTTAAATAATATACCGTTACGCGAGTAACCGCGACTATATTGTTACAATGTTTTCGTCGCATTATTACATAATATTAAATTTGGCGATCGTCGATATACATAGGCGTCGTTACATTATTATACTTAACTACATTACTATCCAGATTAATGGCTTGAAATATCGATTTTGACTTTATTGAACGAAATTATTTTTAACAACGACAAACTGTTTATAATATCTCTCTATACTTTATTATAATATATACGCGCGGCTTCGGCATAGAATACATTATATTATTATGCATTTTACGAGCGAAACACGACGCATTATTATTGTTGTTATTATTCTTACGCGGTCGTTGCACATGTTTTGCCTATACACTGTAATATTATTATTATTATTTCTGAGCTTACTGAGCTGTGGATCGCGTTGGGCACATGGCGTGTACAACACTGCTGCAGAATCATTGTTGTATACCTATATATAGGTGTATACAATCTATATAGGTAGTAACGACGTTTCAGATGTAAATTAATATCGAAATCGTCTCGCCGCTGCAGTTGTGCAAGTACCTAAGTATTTTTTCATCTTCTTTGCTCATTCAGAGATTGCGATAAATGCTCTTTTGAGTTTTATGTAAATTAGAATTTACTCTATTATTATTCAAATGTCCTTGTAAAAATAAAAATCAATTTAAACAAAACGATTGAATGCTGCGCGCTGCAGTATTCCGGTAGAACAATATTATTATAAATAGTGTTTCTACTACTACGGGAATAATCACGCGCTGAGAATCAAAAGTATTATCATAAAATTGTTTTTAAATCTATGCTGAGTATTTTATTTTTTTTTTTAGTTTTATCGATCGATTTGGATTTTAGAATAACATTTGCTACGCATTGCAACCTTTTCCAACGGAAATAACATGAATACGGAAATTATTTCAGTGATTATTCTTTCAACCATGTCTATATGTAAAAAAATTATAACATGGCTTATTATGAATATTCAAAAATGTTGATTCGTATTTTCTCATTTTTTTTTTCAAAATAACTCACCCGTATACGTAAGTACACGTGACTGTAGGAGGTGTATTCAATAAAAAATAATATATATCAAAACTACAGCATAAAGCATTGTAAATTTAAATTATTTTCCGTTGTTTTCCGTTTTAGTGTTATATATATTTTACTACTTCTGTTTTTTTCGATTGCACATCTCTTCGAATTGCAGCTTTGTAGTTTCAGTTTGAACATGTTTAAACTGAGAACAAAAAAAAATCAGTTTTCTTTGATTCATATTTGTGTTATACCTATTTGATAGCTGAAACGTAATATATAGGTTAACAAGCTGGTAAAAAGTAAGTAGGCACCTAGCTAGATAGATATGTAACTACATAACTATTTTCTCATGTATATAATTCTTTGAAAAAAACGTATTACGTTTTCTTTACCTAAAAAAATACGCAGCAGACATATTTTATTAAATTTAAAAAGATTTTTTTTGTTATTACATAATATTTCACTCGGATATTATTTTTTCGAAACCAGATTAAAGACTAGAAAAGCACAAGGCCAAATTTATTTAGGTGAACAAGATTTACTTTTATTATAAAATACTAAACGCACATCATTCGAACGAATTGGTCCTAGATAACTGATGTAAAACAGCTTTTTATTGTATATAAAAATATAAAATGTCATTACAATTTGTTAAAGTATAATATTATTATTTTTAATTGTAAAATATTTGAATGGTATAAAATAAAATTAGCACTCTCACAATGGTGTACGCTCCAACAGAGTGCACACGTAGGTAGGTATATATTTGGCATATTATGTGTTATGCTATATTATTTTTAATATTATATTATATTCGAGTAAATGTCATGGTATGCTATATTATTTTTAATATTTTATTATATTATCGTTATTACGTATTGTTTGGACTACGGATTTGTCCTGCAAAACAAAAAAAAAATGCCAAGCAAACTAAATGAAAAAAATTTACCTAGTTGAAAAAATAAAACGAAATCCATTAATATAATTATACCGCATGGCGTTGTGGTTGTGGCGATTATTTTTAACGGGTTTTCGTAGCTATTAAAATGTCCAATACACCAATATTGAATTTAATGATTTAAATTATTTTACTTGAACGATGATATTTTCTGTACAAAAATATTTAAATCTATATAATAGATAAACTCAGACAATTCGAGCTTAGCAACAAATGCATCAAATATCTATAAACATTGTCTTTCAAACGTTAGAAACATGAATTTAAAATAACTATTAACTTAGTGTTTGTTTTTATGTCTGAAACGGTGAAACATCAATGTATTTTAGGTTTCATACAAAGTATGGTAATTAATTCTAAACTTTTGAATTTATTTTAACTGATATAGCGATATCAGCACTTTCAATTTAAAATATCATATCTTGTACCTACCTATGACGAAAAACTTATTTTTTTCATCAACAGTATTTTGTTAGTTAATTTATTGTTTATTTTAATGTTAATTTATTTAGTTTAAAATAAAGTTTTCTACGTTTATTTATAATTTTAATAAGTTGTAGGAAAGAAAGTTAACTTTTCATTCGAACAAAAAAAAACTCAATGAAAAGTTGTGTTAAAAACTATACTAACAAATGGCATAGGTATAATAAAAAAGTGTTCATTAAATTGTGCTTTTGTTAGTTGTTATTTCTTTTTTATATCTTTTTTTTAGCTGTTATTTTCATAAATATACACACAAAAATATATTTTTAATGAAATAAATATAAACAATTTAAAGTTTAAACGGTTTATGTTTCTTCTTTTAAAAAAAAATTGGGATATTCTAGTTGGCTGGTTCGGATTTTGAGCAGGTGTCTCTAAATTTAAAAGCAATCATAATAACAATTTCATTCGTAAAGAATTCTGCAAAAACTCCTGTTTAGACGAAAATGAAAAAAAAGCAATATTTGGTCAAAAAATTGGTCAAGAAATAGATTGGCAAATAAATCAAAAATTAGTGAAACATTCGAAAAATAACATTTCTTCACTCTATTCTACTATCTAACTTCGGTGTTGTATTTCCAATTCAGGCAGGTTTGAAGGTTTTTAGTACAACTTTTCAAATATATACCACTATCAATAAAATAAAAAGTTCTCTTAAAATTCTCACAAAAATCACATAAGTACCTAGGTACCTACCTAATATATTTTTTTTATATATAATATTATTTAAAACTAGAAACTATAACACATTGCTCATCATTTTATGAGCTATGCAACACCAGTTATCTCTTATGGGTAGTACTGGTATAGTAGCAATTTATCTAAATTCGATATACATAATATAATATCACTATTCACTACTGCTAACAAAAGAGGATTTTCCACTGCACCTCTAAAAATCAATAGAACATTGGGCACTGTATTTTAAGACCACTTGTCAGTTATTTCTATTTTTAGTAAGTATTATATTATATTTACTTAAATGTTACCTGTAACATATTGAACCGTATATTAACCTATTGACAACAGCTATTTATTTTCGTTCTAAGTGAAATTAGTTTCATATTGTATAGTAAATAATGAAAATCAATCAGTAAATCAAATTTTTATAATTATAATAAATTTTATAATTTATGTTTAGTATTCAATTATACACTATCGACTGTTTTCGTCATATTTGGTTTTGGTTATGCAATTAAGCAATTCTTAGTTTCCTAGACAAAAAAGTAAACATAGACAAGTTTTTCATATAATTCATAGATATATTTTTTTAGATTCTGAGTGGAACGATGAATGTATTGATTTTACAATGATGTGTGTTTTTATATTTTTTTTTTATTTTTTTATTTATTTATTTTTTTTATTTTTGTGTCTGTGTACACGTTAAGTAGTCGAAATAATGCTTCGATTTTCGACTTCAGTATCTTGTTCGATTGGAAAGTGAATATCGTTGGTGCATTGAGGAGGTCAAAATTTAAAATTC
>WHPZ01588007.1:0-12484 GCA_016617965.1 Macrosiphum rosae | reverse complement strand
GCAATCCATGTTTATATTTTTTTTTAACTCTTATCCTATACGCTTATTGTGCAAATTGTATAGATTGTGTATGTGCTTTTGTAAAATAAAAAAAAAAAAAAAAAGTAAAAAGAATCCCATGTAGTTCATTATAAGCATAATATCCTGCTTTTTCTTCAGCTGCTTTTAAATGTAATCTTTAATTTAATTGTTTCATATTATCTATCCAACGATATTCAATTTCGTTATTTGTATAATTCATTAAACCAGCTCCTCTATTTTCTGATGCTATTGTAGGTTTTAAAATTTCTGTTGTTGGTTTTGAAGGTTTTAAAATTTCTTTTATTGGTATTGTAGGATTTAAATTTTCTGTTGGTGTTGTTGGTGTTTTTTCTTTTTGAATTTTTCTCCAAATAGGACTAATCAATTGTATATATTTGTTACCTCCACTTGATCTAACTCTACTTGTATTTTTATCAACATTTTTGTATATTGCATCTGTTTCAATTAATATTTGTGTATATTTTTCTAAATCTTCTTTATTATATTCATCTTGATTTGGAACATCTGATTGAGTTAATAGGCTCTACATACCTGTAGTTATTTCACGTTCTTTACCTTTTAATATTATATTATCTAAATTAAATTTTAATATTTCTTTTCCGATCAAATGTTGTTTAGTAATTCTATTATAATTTATTCCAAATGAATTTTTTTCATGTAAAGATGCTAGAGCTGTACTAGCATTTTTACCTAATATTGTATCAGGAGGCAAAGGAGATGAATATTTTAATTTTATCGGAGAACTTTTAGGTGTTTGAATATTTTCATAATCCTCTATACTTAATATTCGTAATAGCTCTAGATTACGAGGTTTATAAGGAGTTGTAGGTATTAACATTTTTTGAATATCATTATCAGTTTTAATAGCAATCTCTTTAACACCATTAACAGATAATTCAACTTTTGATAAACCTTCAAATATTGGTCCAAATTGTTTTACTTTATCTTCTGCTGAATGTTTATCGTCTATAACTCTTTTTCTATAGTTACTTTTTAATTTTTTTTTTAATACTTATTATTTTTTCTACATTTGCTGGTGAATATTCTTTTTCTTGTAATTTTTTTTCATCATATTCATCTTCATATTCATCTTTTCTCAAATTATTTACCTATTTTCAGAATGTGATAAATCTGATTTTTTAAATTTTGTTCAAGATGAATTAATTCTTTAATATTTTTAGGTTCGTTTTCTAAATTAGTTCCTTCCTTGAAATTGTTTTGTGTTTCTAATGGATCTGTAAATGTAACTTTTTTTAAATTTTTTTTATTATTTTTCTTTAATTCTCTAGAGTTTGTTTAACATTCATTTATTATATGAAAAATATTAATTTTTTCATTATCAAGTATTATTAAGCATAATCAAGTAGTTTTTCAAGTTTATAGTAAAAAATAAACAATTATTGAGTAGATCGATTGTTATAAATCCATAGTCATTTTTCCAACAATCTGAACATAAAGTTTTAAAATCATTGAAAGAAATAGTATAACTTAAAAATTCATTCCAAATGTTTTTAATATATTGAGTTGATTTAAAAAAATAACTATTGAGTTATTTTTCAGTAAAAGTACCGGTTGTAATTATTAAATCATTAGCTATTTTACAAAGTTCCAACCAAGTTGGACAAGTTGGTGATTCTAGTATTTTAGAAGCATAAGGCTTTCCATTTCCAATAAATTCATGTCCATGATCAATAATTATAATATTTCCTTTAATTTGAACTTTATTTAGATTATTTTTCATTATTTTAATTTTTATTATTATTATTATTATTATTATTATTTTCATAGTATTCATATTTACCAAACTCAACAAATATTTTACCATTGAATATAGTTTTCTATTTCTTTTTGTATTTTATTTTCTTGATATTCATTAAAATTTTTGATAGTTGTTTCCATTATTTTATTATATAAATTATTATTTTTTTTTTTCATATTCAATTTATTTTTAGGAAATATTGCATTTCGATTTTTATTTTAAATAGAACAATTCTATTAAAAAATATTTTTAATTATTTATGCGTTTCGATTTTTGAAAAATGTTTTGGGGAATTTTGCATTTCGATTTTTTGAAAAATATTTTTATAATTATTGCGTTTCAATGAATATGCAAAATGTTTTATGAATTATTGCGTTTCAATGAATAAGCAAAATGTTTTATGAAATATTGCATTTCAATTTCTATGAAAAGTATTTTAGGGATTATTGCATTTAAATGACAAGTGTGCTGAAGTGCCCCATACTACTTATATTATTTATTATATAATATGAACATAAAAAGGTACATAATAAAAAAAAAAATTTTAAAAAAAAGTTGGTACTTATATAGTATAAATTATGAGATTACAGTTACTTATAATATTTTATAAATAAAAATAATAAGTTTATTAGTAAATTGTAAATTATGGGAGACATTCATTCCAATGGAAATTATCAACTAACTCTAATTTACATCAGTAAAAATAACATAAATGATTCTGAGTGCACATTGAATGCAGCAATTTCATAATAATAAAATTATATTTATATTGTACTATGCAGTATGCAGTACAAAGTATACTTTGTACTATAGTATCACTAACTTAAAGTAATTTCAAAGTATCCTTACAATTTGTGATCGTCAGAAAGTTAAACTAGTAACTAGTTATAACCACTATTTGTAATCACTAACAACTAACAGTGCATGAACAAAAATATTAAATACTATAATTTTGTTACGCGATGATCATTATATCATATTATATTATACGATATTCGATTTCCGATTGGTGAGGCAGTGAAGGGTAAGAGCGCAAGTGGTATCTTTGTAAATTTGTTTATGCAAGAGGGAGACATGCAAAAATAAAATATAATAATAAATAATAATACCTACTTCATGTACTCATGTGAATTTGGCATTTAATATTTAAAAATATTACCTACTTAGATAATAACACTGAAATAAACACAAATAGTCCATGTTTATTTTAAATTTACAATTTAAATTTATTTTGAATCTAAAAAGGTTACATAATAATCTTTACATATTATTAAATTTTAAAAATGATAAAATGTATTTATTTTTATTATGTGATAATCATAACTATTTATAACTATACAATTACTTAATATAAATAATTAATTACATTTTTATTATTTATTATATTTTTTTAGTGACTATGATGAACAACAATGATTATAAAAATATGCTGAACAACTTCCGGACTAACGACTTACAAACATTATTGGGAACTTTTGGTAAAAGTATAGTAGGAGAAAAATCTGAATTAAAAGATCGGGCAATTAAATTATTAAGAAGTAGATCAGCTGGCTTCAACAAAGCGGAATATAAATCAAAAATACATGAAATATATTGTTCCTTTTTAACAGTAATGAGTAAAAATAATGCTATTATGAATCACAACTTATTACAAACCCAACAGAGACAAATGATGGGGCAGATACAGGCCCCACAACAAAGAATGTTGCTCTCAAGTCAACAAATGCATGTGGTGTCACAAGTTCCATTATCATATGATATGCAAGGAATGACAGTTAAAAATAATTCTTATACTCCATCTCCTGAGACTGTTGCCCAAATCAAGTTCAAAAAATTACCGTTTTATGAGGTACTTGATGTAGTTCTTAAGCCAACTATTTTAGATGGCACGGACAGATGTACATTAAAACCCTCTCCTAGAGGTAGCTATATATTTTATTGTTTATCTTAAGTGAATTATATTTATAATAAGTATCTTATTTATTTAGGTACGAAAGAATCGCAATTCAACCTTTTTTTGCCAGATGAGGCCGTCAATATTGTTGCCATTAGTCGTGACGTGTCTCCGGGAAAAAATGACTATCCTTATCAGTTCCAGATTCGAATTAGTCAGTTAGTGGAACCTATGAGTAAGGAGGTAACAGATTTTATGCCTCTTGGACTAAACATTCGGCTTGGTGGACAACCATGTCCATTACCACCTAAGGTTAATAATGGTTGTCCAAGAGCGGAATACAGACGATCTCCAAGACCTATAAATTGCACTCAACTAGTCAAACTTTCTCCAATCACTGCCAACATAATAAATATTAACTGGATTCACGATAGACGGGATTACATTATGGCTATGTATCTTGTCAAAAGATTAACTTCAGAAACGTTGATACAACGACTTAAAGCTAAAGGAGGTAGAAGTTCAGAAGAGACCAAAAACTATATAATTGAAAAGTTAACAGATGTCGATCCAGATTTTTCCACTACATCTTATCGATTTTCCTTGGTGTGTCCATTGGGTAAAATTAGAATGAAGATACCTGCAAAATCTATCCATTGCGATCATTTACAATGTTTTGATGCGATTTCATTTTTTTTAATGAATGAAAAAATGCCAACATGGGTGTGCCCAATATGTAATAAACCTTGTTTGTATGATGACATACAAATAGAAAATTATTTTTTGGAAGTTGTTTCAAGTCCAATACTCGAAGACAACTGTAAGCAAATTGAATTGTTAGCTGATGGCACATGGATTATTTATGAAGAAAAAACCACAAATAGCACTCTTAAACCTAATGATTCAGTGAATTTAGATAGTGACGAAGAAAAATCCGTTGATATAACAGTAGAACTTAACTCTGAAACTGTCACACCCCCATTTGTTGATTTGACTTTCAGTGATGGTGAAGAAGAACCACCAAAAAAAATATATAAACAAGAAAACGAGGGACAGGCCGCTGATGCTATACAACCAGTTGCTGTAGTTGATTTAAAACCACAAGTTCATGTACAGCCGCAACAAGCTGTTACCAGTTCTGAGCAAGGAGAAATAATTGAAATAGACAGTCCATCCCCTCCTTCAAGTCAAAAAACTGTCACACCCCCATTTGTTGATTTGACTTTCAGTGATGGTGAAGAAGAACCACCAAAAAAAATATATAAACAAGAAAACGAGGGACAGGCTGCTGATGCTATACAACCAGTTGCTGTAGTTGATTTAAAACCACAAGTTCATGTACAGCCGCAACAAGCTGTTACCAGTTCTAAGCAAGGAGAAATAATTGAAATAGACAATCCATCCCCTCCTTCAAGTCAAAAAACTGTCACACCCCCATTTGTTGATTTGACTTTCAGTGATGGTGAAGAAGAACCACCAAAAAAAAAATATAAACAAGAAAGCGAGGGACAGGCCCCTGATGCTATACAACCAGTTGCTGTAGTTGATTTAAAACCACAAGCTCATGTACAGCTGCAACAAGCTGTTACCAGTTATGAGCAAGGAGAAATAATTGAAATAGACAGTCCATCCCCTCCTTCAAGTCCTATCCATACAACTGAAGCCTACAACTGAAGCCTACAACTGAAGCCTACAACTGAAGCCTACAACTGAAGCCTACAACTGAAGATACATTAAACTTTAACATTTTTATGATATAATATAAGTTCTACCCGTATAACATAGGGTACAATAGGGTATCGTATAAGATAATTCTTAAAATGTTATAGTTAATAAATATTAAAATAATAATATAATAATATCCTTCTATGAATTATATTACAATATTATTCATATAACCCTAGTATTTTATTAAAATGAACAAGTACTTTTTTAACTTAAAATTCCCTCATTTTTTTTTTACTTAACCTAATCTAAAAGATATTATAAATATGAAATAACTAATAATAGGCGATAGGTAGTTATATATGTAGTTATATATGTAAGGTTATATCTTAAAGACCATAAAACATTCCAAAATAATATAATAGGTACTTCCCTAGGTATTTATTACAGCAAGAAGACTGTGCAAGAGTCTTGACTCTTGATGTTGTATAAAGTTTTAATATTTTTGTGTTTAATTTATAATTTATAATTTGAAATTTTTATATTTAATATTTTAATAAGAAAAAAATATAACCAATTTTCCATAAAAATATACATAAATCAGTTCATATAATTTATTAATATGTATTACAATAATTATTCTTACAGTTGTATTTTTCACTGGGAGGTATTGGCAAAGTCTTCTACTTTTGTGTTATGAATTTTCATAAATTGTACTATTAACTGTCTAACCTCATAGTGTTATACTTCAGTGTCTGTGAGGCATACAGAAATAGCCCTAAAAAAACAATCTCTACCAGATATTGTCTAGCACATACCATTTTAAAATAAAGAATCCTATTATTTGTTGTTTTGCCCTACAATATTTTATTTTCAGGGTACTATCGGTTTATTACAGTTCAATACAATTGGTTCATATTTAAAAATAATGATTACAAATTTCAAAAACTCCCATAATATTTCATTAAATGTTGTATATTTAATAAAATACAGGTACCTATTATATTAGCGAATATACCGAATGGTATAGGAAATTCTATATTAACAAATGTTACATTTATAGTTATGAAATTAAATTTAGTAATTTAGAAATTTGTAAAAAATAAAAATGATTTAAAAAAGTAATACTTGAAATATTTAAGTCCCAACACTGATCATTTACAAAAAAAACGATTCTGAGCGGAGACGGTTTGCCAGAGTGGATATCTTATATTATATTTATATTTTTATTACTATTATTATCAATAGGGAAGCCGGTAAGTTGAATTAATATTATAAAATTACAACAAAATAACTAAAATCGTTATTCTTGGTTATTTAATATTATGTATTTTAATTATAAATTAAATTATAAAATAACTATAAAAAAATTTTTATATTTTTGAAATTTTTTTGGTTACAGTACCTATATGGTTATACAAAACACAGTTTATTTTATTTTTATTTTATGTTCAAATTTGGACGAAAATACTTACGTGGAATATTGTTTTAACTTTTAATCCTTAGCTATAAATGTTGAAAAATCGATAATTTTAAACTACAAAATCGTTTTTAAGTTTTAAATTTGATACTTAAATGTTGTCAAAATTCGAACTTTAAATGCTTATAAAAAAAATTGTGCTTGATGAATATGTATTGTTAATATTTTTCAACTACAATTGTAAAAACATAACAGGGGCCATGTTTTTAATTCGTTTTTTAATATTAAAATAAAATAAGAAAAACGTACGATAATATTCTATTTCGTAAAAATTTAAACTACAAACGCTAAAAAAATATTTGTGGAATTATTATAGACTACAGACTATCAGACTATACCAGTGTTTTTCAAACTTTTATTGAACGCGGCACACCGCGCTCAACAAAAAATTTTCACGGCACACTGACCTTTTTTTTTGCACTAACTAAATAATTAGATGAACAAAATTATTTTGAATTATAATTATATAAGTACATTTAATTAGAAGTGAGTGGTTGACGAATGAAGGGCCAACAAATTTTTAATAATTTTATTTTTATAATTTTATTCTTGAACGAATAGTTGAAATATCCGAAAGACCGCGGCACACTCAGTGAATTCTCGAGGCACACCAGTGTGCCGCGGCACCCAGTTTGAAAACCACTGGACTATACAGTCTACTATAGTATTATTTATATTATTATTTCAGTAATAACAAATTATGAAGAACCTTGCATTACATTAAGCGCAATCAAGCTGTAGCCATTTTTTTATGAGTAAAAGAACCTTTTATCTCAAAATAAAATAGCAAAAATTTCGTACCTTATTCGAAAATATATTTATTTTTGTAATATGTTAGGTATTATATAGGTAGGTTCTATAGGTATCTACCATTTTGCTAAAATATATTTTTTTATAATTTAATACCTATTCAAGTATTTTTATTAAATACGTACTTGCACAGATAGATAGCTGAACAGTGTTAATACACATAGTTCATTTTTAAATATTTTAAATACAATTTAAGACTTTTTGAGCGACTATCTTAGACCATTAAAATAATTTTTTAATTTTCTTAACATTTTGGGTGGGGCTGCAGCCCCCTCAGCCCCTCCCATGGCTAAGCCAGTTGTATTACATATTATTTATATTTTATTTATCTATGTTTTATTTATCTCTTCTGAACAATAATTTTTATAAAAATTTAGATACGAGTTAATATTGATAGGTACCTATTTCAGCCGTGTCCTATTCGAGATAGGAACTACATAAATAGTAGGTACTACACTATACTCTATTCCCCGTAAGTTTACTCACTTTATTTTTGCGCAACGCAGAGTATGGTGAAAACATTGTGACAATACAGTTCACTATAGTTCTACTGATTCATGTCGAAAAATACCCCGGTGTATACGTATATAAGTATATTGAACTGTATTGTTACAACATTTTCACCATACTCTGCGTGCGCAAAAATAAAATGTGGGTAAACTTCCGGGGAATAGAGTAGGTATACATTTAAGCTATTATCATTATATTATCAAATCTTAATTTAAATTATTATTAAATTAAATAATAATTCTTAAAACGTGTGTACAAATAGCGTGTTAATTGTCGGAAATAATTAAAAATAGGTTGGTATTTAAAAAATGTTCTATAACGCCATAAGATACACATTACCTGATGAATAAAAAAAATTTCAAAAAACGATTAAATAGAGGTATAAAACTTTCAAAATTAAATTCACTAAGAACAGTAGGGCCTAATTTTCCTAACCTTTTGGTCAACGAATCTTCGTTTTACATTACCTACCTAAGCTAGAAGTAGTATTGTATTTTTCTACAAATTCACAGTCCCGAAATAATATGTTATTATTTATTAAATATTACGTCAATGGAAAAACAGAACGTGGTCCGGCAGCTGCGTACCAGATGAACGCCGTCGGTGGTCGGTGTACTCAGAATCCAGATAAGCGCGCAGCTTGCTCCGATCGGTCTGTCTGTCCTTAGCCTTTGACCAGTCGGTAACCGCTGTAGATAAGTATAATATATAACATATTAACATGTGTATAATATAATATAATAATATTTTACGATATGAGTACCTACTGCGGTATAACATCTGTGTAGAGACTGGCGTATCGCACAGAAGGGCCATGATAAAATAACGTCATTATAAAATATAACGATACCTATTATATTATTAAATGTTTATCACCGCCGGTACGGGTCAACCATTTGTCTATAGGTTAGGTCGGGTGTTGCAATTCCGATTTCCCGTTGCCGGCCTCACACTGCCACACTCGCAGTCTCACAGTCACACGGCTACAGTCGAACGATCGTTCTATCCGTTTGTGTAATATTTTGAATCGCTTCGTCAAATTAGTTTATTTTTAAGTCAACTTCGCCATTAACAAGCTGTTCACAGTAGGTACCTACGGGCGTCTCTGATCTCTACTCCGGACGTCGTCACCGTTGCCCAAGATTTATAGATTGACCGTGGCCAAGTTTTCCGCCAAAAACACAAAACAAACACACCAGCGCCACTCCTCCCTCAATCATCCCCACCACGCCTACACACAACAAGTAGTCGCGGGGTGCCGCGTAAAATCGCAGTCGTTGTCCACTCGTCCATTGTCCATATCTCATATCAGCCGTATCTCGCAAGCCGCATTCTCGTTAATTATTTCAATATTGCACCTTGCAAAGTTGCACTTGGTCAGATAAATCATGACCTTCTCCGTCGAGGAAGTCCGCAACGAGTTGGATCGCATCTTTGACTCGAGTTCATCTGAAATTCAACGAATTACGAAGTGAGTTAATATTTTTCATAAGTGGGTATTGGGGGGGGAATTTGACGATTGCTCGTTTAAATCGTCATGTCCTCCACGGATATACCCCGACCAATGTCGATAATAATAATAATAATAATATTAATAATATTAATAATAATAATAATAATAATAATAATAATAATATTTTAACAATAATATTTTCGATCGACCATTACAGGTGTAGGATTCTGTTGAATAACGTTATTTCAACATGCTCCACCAATGTGTTGGAAATGTTGAAAGAAGTCGTCAAATTCCGTAAGTGGTTTACATATTAAAGTCTATGTATATTAGTAGATATGTGCCAACACACATCTAACCAAATATCCGAGCCTATCCAACCATTGTATTTACTTTTATCTTAGAAACACCACTATTTTATGCATTTAATTTCAGTTGCTCAGGATAACGTCAACCTGTTCGTATCTCGTCAGATGTTCTCAGATTTCTGTATGCGGATCTCACCCGTATTGCCGGATTCACAGTATAAACTATTGGCTCAATTCATGCTGGAAGAAGTAATTAGAACATTGCTATACTGGTACCTATATGTTGTAAACAAAATTATTTATCATTTAGTTTTATTTTAGATGCAACCAAGGGAGGTTTATTTTGAATATCATATCTCCATTATCTGTCACCATCTATCGTACATTTATGAGAAAGAGGGAAATTGGAAGGAAGCAGCCAATTTTCTAGCTAGCATCTCAGCAGAATCGTATTACAGGTGTATATACATTTAGTTTTTCATATTGATTTATCATAGTACCTATATATTATATATTGTTATACTATCTATTACAAGTTTAAAATGTTTTTAAAGATTTTCTGTTGATTATGAATTGGAATTATACTTGAAAATTTCACAACTTTACATGAAAGATGATGATCCATTGCTAGCAGATCCTTACGTCAAAAAAGCTTCAGTGTTGCACGTATGGTTTATATTCAATAAAAGTACAATTAAATTATAATGCCCATTTAGTATAATAGAACGGTACAACTGTAAACTAAACTTATTAATAATTTTTTTAAACAAAAATTATTTTTGTCGATCCATATTTATTTGATGGAACAAAGTCTTAAAATAATTGTTAAAACTACAAATTAGATCATGGTAACGTTCTATTATAATATGAAGGGTGCATTCAACATGGTGCATTTAAGTGCATATAAGCGCTACCACATCGTTTGTCTTGGTGCATTGAAATGCTCAGAGTACAATCGGGACGTCACAGAAAATAGGTGTTAAGTCATGAGTTAACGCTCACGGTCTCTTATTCCATCAGGGTAGAACAGTTAAAGTGTGAGTGCTATTTCCCAAAGTGAACACTCAAATATTATATGATAAGAGATATCACAATAACTGTAAACCGTTTTACAACTAGTTTCAAACTTTCATCTTAAAATAATTTATATTTGTTATTTAATTTAAGTACATTGTACAATTTTAAACAAAAATAAAAAATGTTTAAATAAAATATAAACTCTGATTACTGGCATAGTGTTAACGTTGCAACGCTCATGTCATCAATATTCATGTACATGTAGATGCCTACCTGTGAGCGCTTATGTTTAAACGAACAGTCCAACTTGAATACAATAAGCGTGAGCACTGAAAGTAAATAAGTGCCCATTTTCAAATGTACCCTTAATATTATTACAGTTATATCGATAGACTGAGCACTATACTAATTCTATTATCATTTCTTAATTTTTGCATAAAATGCTGTATTAGTAAAACGCATATACAGAGATGGCCTAATAAAAATATTATTTTCAGTTTTTAACATCAAACAATGATCTTCAATTAACTTATAAAATTTGTTATGCACGAATGTTGGATTACCATTTAAAATTTATTGAGGCTGCACAAGAATATCATGAATTGTCAAACTGCCCATCATTAAAAGTAGATGAATGTTTGATGGCATTGAAGAATACGCTTGTCTGTACCATATTATCATTTGCTGGTAAGATATAAAAGATAATATTGATAGAATCTGGTAAAAGTGGTCTAAAAACATTTTTTATTATAAATAATATGAGATAGTTCAAAATATATTTATTAGTAAATACCTAATGGCTAATTGTGTTATTGGCTGACAATTTTNTTTTTTTTTTTTGGGGGGGGGGTCTTGATAGTTTACCATAGGTTGGTGCTAACAATTTTTTTAATAATACAAATTAATTTTTTTCAAAAAATTATGATTAATTGATTTGTTTGATTTGTCAGGTCTCAATGATTGATATAGGTGTTTAAGATGAATAAATGTTGTCTTGTATCTTGAGAAGTTTTGCATTCTGTAAACATATTATACGTTTAGTTCCACAAGGAATTGTCTTATCTAAAAAATATAGTATTTTTTTTAACGAGAGCCCATAGGTGCAATGTGTGTGGTATATTGTGCCATTTTTGTAGTATTTTAAATTTGTCTTAATTTGTTTCATTAGATGTTATTATCAATTTTATTTAAAATACACTACCTATAAATAAATTTATTGATACCTTTATTTCATTTTACACCCCATTATTATATTTCATCAAAGTTTATTTCTTATATTTAGCAAGCTGATCCACTCTTACAGTGTTCTGGCATCCATTCAAATGTTGTGTTATTGTTATTTTCAATACTACTGTTACTATTTATTTAATTATGATTTGTAATAACTAGGGCTAGGGACTTCATGCCCTAAAAAAACCTTAAAATATGCATGCATTTATACCCTAAAGAATCACTAAATATGCTATTAAAATATGCATTTAAAAAAAATATATATTTGTAATGCATTATAAATAATTAAATAAAAAAATTAAATTAGTAATAATTA
>WHPZ01588005.1:38590-61082 GCA_016617965.1 Macrosiphum rosae | reverse complement strand
ATTTTTCAGTACTTTTTCCCGTGGCATTAAATAACTATTGAGAAAATCGAAAAATGACCTCTCTAAAGTACCATCTTGGTACAATTTGCTAAAAGATAAGGTACTACATGTTGAAACCAAAGCACTCCTTCTGGTAGAAATTTTGTGTACAGGATATAAAAAAAAAATAAAAAAAATAAATAAATAAACACCATTGTTAAACCACTAGCTTCCTTGCTCCGCTCAGAATCTAAAACTGTGCGACACCACCAACTTTTTTATTTATTTTTCAGCCAATGTTATACGTTTTACTATAGCAATGTTTAAAAACAAAAATTGCATAATATTTTAATTACTTCTGTTGTTAAGCATTATGTATACTTATCTTATCAGTTGTTTGTACGAGAGTGTAATAATATGTGATTAAGAATTTATTAAATATTAATATTGTCATAAGAGCTGAACAAAAATTAAAAAGACCTTCTGTTTAAAATTCGGAATAAATGAAGAATAGGTAATAATTCTAATAAAAGTGTGTAATCATACAAAAAGTACCCAAGGACCAAAATAAAAATAAATTAAAATATGAATGTGTAGTCATTTGTTATGATATTAATCTATACTCTATACTAATATAAAGAAGACAAATTGTTTGTTTCTTCGGGGTAATCGCTGGAACTACTTAAGTAACTGATTTTAAAAATGTTTTTATTATTAGAAATTCAGAAAGCTCCACTAGCCCAAGTATCTGTACTTTTAGATTATGTAGGCTAAATTTTATCTCAATAAGTGGCCCTTACTTTTTTGTGTTGCATATTTGAGAATTTTGTATAGAAATAATATAAATAACTAGCTGATCCCGTGCACTTCGTTGCCCATAAAAAAATGTCAATTCTATATGAATAATATGTTTTTTTTTCATAATTTAACGGTTACCATAACAACAATTTTAAACCAATTCTCTCCCATTTTAAATTAGCCTATCTTCTGCCCAGAAGTCTAACCTATCTCTGTACCAAATGATCCCGTGCATTTCGTTGCCCGGAAACCAGTAATTATTAATTATTATTATTATAGCTTCAAAGCCCATTGCAACCATTTATAAACCAAAATGTCCATAGGAAATTTAAAAATACCTGTATGGTAATATGGACACACACACGGACGGAAATCTCAAAATAATATATATATGGTTGCCATGGTAATATGGACACACACACACACACACATAGGACATCCATTCATATATCTATATATCTAATATATAAAATTCTCGTGTCACAATGTTAGTTACCATACTCCTCCGAAACGGCTAGACCGATTTTTATGAAATTTTATATGCATATTCAGCAGGTCTGAGAATCGGCTACTATCTATTTTTCATACCCCTAAGTGGTAAGGGTTATCCAGAAAAAAAAATAATAATATATAGTGTATTATATATTGGTTGCTATTGGTTGATCGGGCATGTGTTTGTTGATTTGTATTATTATTTTTTGTCAATAAATATATTATATAAATGAATGTTTGTGTGTAGATAAGACCTCTGAGAAGAAGATAGGCTAATTTAAAAAGGGTTAAATTTTGTTATTTTTATTCATCGGATTTTAGTACGACTGTTTGGTTAGGATTTTGTATTAATTGATTATATTAATCCACCGTATGTGGAATTAAGTAAAAAGGACAAGCTTGGTATAACTTTGATACTTTAGAGTTAAATCATACACTTACGTACAAACAGCACGGGGTCAGAGATCTGTCACAGGTAGATTGCCAACCTGATAATATACTGCTGCGAATCAGAATTTTTATTCCGGGCAACAGAAAAGTTAAGATAAATCTAGAACATCATACGCTGATTATTAAATAACGCATTTTACAAATACTGAGTCATATACAGTTGGTACATTTAACGGGTAACGAAATGCACGGGATCAGCTAGTATATAGATAATAATAATAACAAATAATATAAATAATAATATATTTAAGTTTATTATAGGGTTGCTATTGGTTAAAAAAAAATAAAATAGTTATTATAATTGAATATAATTTTAGACCGGTATTTTAAAAGACTAAAAAAACTTTAATAGAGATTAAGATGGGATAAAACCACGGGAATTTGTCAGGGGAAGTTTTGAACATCACTACTCCCGGTATTATATTATGAATTGAACACACATTTTGAATCATATAGAGTTGGTATTGTCAACGGGTAACAAAGTGCACGGGATCAGCTAGTTTATAATAAAGTTAAAGTTTAATAAGCATACAATTCGTCTTGAAGTTTCCATAAGCCTTAAAGTCTGCTAACATTCCAAATATATAGGTAAGGGTTTATCATTTCATAATTAATAAATAATACAATATTTAAACATGAAATTATAAGTGGACATTTTAACTATAATCTAAACTATGAACGTTCTTTTAAACCTAATATTTGTGAATTGTGTACTTTTTGCAATTGATATTTTTTAAATTTTTATTTTAAGAATCTCTTAATAAGTATTACGAAAAAAATAGTTACAAATATTTCTAAGAATAGAGTTTCTATATTAAAGGTTCATTCATCTTCCTATTTATACTTATTGTAAATTTTCCAAACAATTTTTTTATAACTGTTTATACAGTTTAATTTTCTTGATTTTCCTTTGAACTTTAAATAAAGAACCTACGTATTATTCAATACTTTTGTTTTAAAATTCTGTTTAGTTACTATAATAATATCTTATACTGACGTTTATTCATTAAGCAGTGCAAACTTTAATCTTTTGGTTTAATTCCTTATGCCTCTTTTATGTTTTCGTTTATTATTTCTCCAAGTCCTTCTGGAGTTTTAGTTTATTTTAAGTATCATGATTCACGAATACTTATAAAAGCAATTTAATAGGTTTCAAATTATTATGAAGATAGATATGAATATATTTCTTAATAATTAAATATTAAAAGCCAAAACTATTCAAACATACATCGATGTATGTGTATTTATAAATTATAAGTATAAATAAATAATATATTATTATTCAACATTTATTTTATTCTTATTAATAAAGAAAATCAACTTCATTACAACTATACTATCATTAAACAAGTTTATTCATAACAAATTAGGTACCTACATAAAAATTTATAATAATTTTCAAATAAATCAATCAACTCAACTTATAAAATACCTCTAAATAATTATATTTTTATATAAATTATAATTATATTAGGTACATTATTACTATCAGTTAAACATAAACAATGAGTAATACTAATAAATAACATGCAGTTCGATAAATGTGAAACACGTGCAAAAGATCCAAATAGACCATTCGGTAACAGAACCTCAAGTCCTTATTATACTAGGCTTTTATGATAATAGGCCTCTTGATTAATATATTTTAAGACAACGGCTAGTGAGAGCTTTCGATTTCCATGGGATGTCATCAATGGGTGGACTTCCCCCCTCCCGCTAATCATCACCACCCCATTTACTTATTGTAATAAATATTGTGATTACAGATTGTAAATAACATTTTGTTCAATAAAAAAAAAAAAACTTTTTAATGATTATTGTAATTTTAGCTCGGTGTGGAAAGCAACATTTGTTCTGTACCAAAGGGGTACCTGTATTAAATCTTAAGGCTATGAACTGAAATCCTTATATATTTATTTATGGTGGATGTTCTCTGGTTTGGTAGAAACCCATACTTGGATCCCATACTTGGATACTGTTCTGATAACTGCTTTGTAAATAACAGTATTTTATTTTTGAGATTTATGATTGATTTTAAAATAGAGAGAAGTGAACGGAAACTAGACATTAGTTGTATGAGTGCAGTTTCACAAGGCTTATCATTTGTTTAGTGTAAAACCTAAACATACTATCGATAGTTGTAATGCAATTGCGCTAGTACCTACTTAGTTTGAAATGATTGAATGGAGGACATTCATATCTTTTTAGGGTAAAGTTTAACTGAATACATTTTTATTTTCCTGTTTTTTTCCCAAGACTCAGTTTTATATAAATTCAATTGAGGCATTATGACAGTTTAAATTTAAAGCAAGAAATGCTGTGTTCTCAGCGAATATATCCAAAAAAGTTTTATTCGAATTAGGTATATCAGAAGTGCGTATATATACTAAACACGAAGAATTTTCTTTATTTTGATAAACTATAAAGGACTGGTTTTCGATATTGTATTTAATAATCAGAAAGTATGGCGAGGAGATAAAACATTCAAGCAAGAATAGGTGTCAATCATGCCAAACACAACCAAATACTTGATATATATTAAAAAACAGCTCAGGGCAGAATTGTTTTGTTTCAAAGGAAACTGAGACTTTATCTGTGATTCTTAGGATTTTAAGAATTGTATTATGATTAGAATACAACCTAAAAAAGATTTTAGTAGCATATTATGTAGATAAATTAGTGGTGTGATTCTATATAAAAACAACTTGCCTGATTGGCTTGCACCTCGTAGTGAACCATTAACATGACTATTTTGTATGACGAAGAACGTATAAAAATAATTGTGTAAGTCGGTACTTGGTATTATTGCATTAAATATATTTTAATTATAAAAACAAATACACGGAAATAGTTATAAATAATAATTGATTATACATGTAAGGTAAGAACTAAGAGATAATTGGAGAAGGTAAATGGAACTCATTGCATTAAATATATAATAATATTGAACTTTGGAACTTGTGCTAATAATAATGTTGTTGTTTGACATTTATTTAGTGATTCATTATAACTTTATAATTGCTTTGGTCGTATGTAATTGATTAGAATTCTTACTATTTTTTTCATACATTAAATAATAATTAACCTAGCTTTATTAATTTGTTTTACTTATGTCTTATAGTATCTATAGTTAAACGACCACAAAAAATAGATCATTGGTAATAATTTCTGCTGCTCTATAAAAATATTGATACACAAAAATTAAATTTTTTAATGATTCGTTGATATAGTTATATTAAGTTATAGCTTAAGTATTTTAAGTTTAAATGATTGTGATGAAGTTGCACTGAAGAATCCATCAACATTTTCGTCCACTTCTCCTCTCACACATAACTTTAAATGCTTATAACAAATATAACTTATTTAAAATTTGATTTTTAGACATAAAAGTTCTCAAAATTCTGTTTAGAAAAATGAAATCTTAAATGTATGTTAACTATCAAAAAAGTAAACAACCTACATTATTACATATAAGTATATAACTATTAAAAATATTAAAATATGAAATCTTTTCAAAAATGTTATTAAGTCTTCAATTAATTTCAAAAAAAATAATGTCAAAAACGTTAATAGGTGTTAGCTATTAAAATAATAAATAAAGTTGGTATCCATTATTCCATTTTTCTCAAGAGTACCTATATAAATTATATGGAATATAAATTAATTACACTATGGAAAAAATAATTAAATGTAGTGATGTGGAAATAATATCGAAACAATCAGTATTTGTATAGGTAAGTAACTTACAAGTGTGAGAATAAAAGTAAATTAAGTACACCCCGGAGAGATTACATGTTCCCGTCAGGTAGTACTGGAGTAGACTCGGGAGAGTTTATCATCAGGAGAGTTTGCAATCGACCTTATTATCAAAAAAATACATCAATATAACATCATACCTATTTTATCTTTGTTGTAAATAACTTTTGATAAGATATTTCATAGTACTCATATAAAATAAATAATATACATAGACAATACTGTACGCCTCTATGATTTTAATATACGAGAACAACTATACTAACTATAGGTATATTAATATGTTAGTGTTTGGAAAGATAAATATTGTGTTAAATCTCGCATTTTTGTAAATATACATAATATAATAATATCTAAATCTACTGCAAACATTTTTATTTCAACGTTGTACAAGAATTACTCGTATTCCATACTATGATTCTTGATGACGAACTATCGATTTATTTTCGCTTAATGTTTATAGATGGAACCGTGCGTTTGCTTGTGCCTGCTCAGGAAACGTTGGAAGAAGTGGCCCAGCAGTTATCGTGGCTGAGATTTTTAGAAGGCGGACAACAAATGCCTTTAGACTGTCAGGCGAGATATAAAATTGCAATTATAGTGCCTTATAGAAACCGACTAGCCAATCTCTGCTCGTTCCTTTTAAATATGCATCCATTTTTAACAAAACAACAGTTGGATTACACTATCTTTATCATAGAACAGTTCGGTAAGTCATTTATTACCTAATCATTTTAATAGGTAGGTATGATAAATATTTAAAAACAATATACACTATCAAAATATTAAAATTAGGGGTTAAATTGGTGGGGCGGAGGAGGTGGAGTTCCCCTTCTTATTTACGGTAAGATTATGCGTCCCCTTTAATTTAAGCCTCCAAAGTCCGGGGGGGCGCTACTAAATTTTAGTAATATATTAAATGGCGTATGCACACACACACACACACGTCGATTAATCACCGAATTTAAACGAATTTTATTTCGTGCCAATAATCTTCATGTTTCTGTAGATAATTCGGCCAATTTTTTAGAAGTTTGTCTGATAATCTAAAACAAAGACTTTTTACTACACAATCGTCTCATGTATCAGTTTTAGACAAAGCTGATCCTTATAAAGATTTATTTAATAATTTATTGATAGATTTAACCATGCTCTCTCCAGATAATTGGCCTGATAACTGTGGTGTACAGTTTGGTGATATAAATATAAGTCGTTTGTCTAAAATATTTCAAATTGACCGAAGAGCCAGTATACGAGCATTTCGTGAATACAAAGTGTCTTATCCTTCAGTAAATATAGACATTGGACCATTAATGACCGCTATACAGACTTTGGCTATTTCTTCTGCCGAATGTGAATGGTCCCTTAGTTCCGAAAATGTTTCTTCAAAAAAGTACAGGAGAAAATTGGATTTTACACGCTATTAACATAAACTTTTGATAAACAAATTACAAATGTGTGTGAAAGAAACATATTATACCTAGTTGATAGTAGGTTTCTTTAAAAAGTTTGTTTAGATATAGACTTTGGAAGAACTCGGGAACGCTCCTCAATTTTTGGTGACTTTAGTCCCCCTCGACATTTTTCCCACTTTAAGCACTGATTAAAATCTATAAATTAAGTTATTCAATCAATTCAGGTTAATATGATTTAATTTTGCAAATTATTTTTTTAACTAGACGATGGACTGTTCAACCGGGCGATGTTAATGAACGTTGGGTTCACCGAAGCGTTAAAGTTACACGATTTTGACTGTTTCTTTTTCCATGACGTAGACCTTATACCAGAAAATGACAGAAACATATACAGTTGTCCCGATCAACCAAGACACATGTCAGTAGCTATTGACAAGTTTAATTACAGGTAGTTATAATCATATAAGATTGTTTAGTTATTTTATTTTTGTATTTAGGTATACTGAGACTGAGTTATTCTGTTTACAATGAACATTAAAAATTATCTTGACAAATGTTTGATGAAAAAAATTTTTCATTTCTTTTAAGTATGTTACTAAATTAGAATATCATATTTTTATTTTTTTTTAAATTATTCTTTTACGAAACAACATTTTAATTTCCTATCTTAAAGCCGAAACTTTTCTAGAAATATCAAATATTGAACAAAATAAATATATTTGTTTTACAATATTGATCTAATCCCCTATCGATCTAACCCCCTATCAGAGTAATAAAATTTCAAATCATGAAATTAATAATGAAGTGGTCGGTAAAAAATTTTAACCCAAAATGAACTGTTTAAAGAACAGTGTAAAAATCATTTTTTATTTCTAAAGCATTATATTTTATCGAAACAATCAACATTTTTCTTTAAAATAACCACTATATTATATATGATAGAAAATATTATATTGTATTGCGTTACTGTCTTAACTTAAATACATTTTATAATCAAAACATAACTTCATGTATTATTATTATATTTATCAATTTATTACACAAAGTTTACAAAGTTTATTGTAGGGTCCTTTTAAAATAAATAATAGTGGTTAGGAAAAGGTTCTGCATAAATATATGGTAAACGCAAGGGACAAATTGCCAAAAACGTAGAGTTATCAAAATTACTTATAAAAGAATATATTAAGTATAATATTATTATATACCCCTCGTTGGATAGTTAATTAGAATAATCTCGAATCCTTCTATACGACTAAACGAGTAATAATTATAGACCCAAGTCAAAAAAGGGCATGAAAAACTCTGCTTTAATAATCATTCATATTATAAACATAGTGGTTCTTTTATTGAAGGACACTTATTATTTCATAAAATATTAATGTTTTTGACATTATTTTTATTTACATAATTTTAATTTGTTAATAAAATTTTTGTAAAATAATAATACATTTTATAATATTTGTTATTGTTATAATTTTTTTTAGTTTTATAAATTACAACATATATTTGTTATTTCGTGTGCCGAAGCAAAACATAATTTAGAGTACTTCGATGTTTAAAAATCGAATTTTTTCATATTTAATTAGTCATAATAACAAGACATGTATAGACAAATGGGGTAAAGTGCTATAATACTATGGGTATTAGGTTCATTGAAAAATATATTTATTTTCTTGTTTACGAATGAAATTATAAAAAAAACTTTAAGAGAACGTCAAAACTTTGTTTACAACAACTTTAAATTAATACTGAACCGCCAATTACCTACATACATTATTATATTTCTACGTAAAATGGGCCGTTATCGATTAACAGTCATTTACAGTATGAAATATTCCGGTAAGTAATTCATTCATACCACTAATTTCAAAGATAATTATAATTTTCCCTACTCCACGTAATGTGTTCTATATATAAGTGGTTCACGAATAATATGTTTTTATGTTCTAACCATTGAACAAGATAGTGATAGAATAGGTCTTGGGTAATACATTTTATTCATTTTAAAATAATAATAATGCATTGTATTCAAAAAACCTGTTAAGCTTATTTTTCGATAATGTTTAAAGGACAATTTTTTTAATGTATAAGTGCTCTTAAAGCTAATTTATATGGAAAGATTGTCAAATGTATTTATTAGTTATTTGATATTGAATATAATACAGTATTGAAATTTCAATCAATTTTATCATAAAAATGTTATTAACTTTTAGATAGTCAGAATTTTTTAAACCATTATAATATTATACTGAAATTTCGTTAAAATTCTGTTGAAATTCAGAAATTAATTTCACCTGTAATAAGCAATAAATATTAATCTAAAATTATATTTTAATTGAGTGTGCAGTAATAAATGTACATTTTTTTTAATAGCAATTATTATTGGAACATCACTATTTACAATAACTTCTTTTTTTAATTCCTATTTTCCCAATTTGGATAGTAAATATTATTTAATTCAGCTGGTAGGTACCTAAAAAAATAAAACGTACCTATATCAGTATAAAACCAATAAATTTCAATCAAAAACTACCAAAATCCAAAAACTAACCTTTATAATACTATAATAGATTCATATTCAACAATTATTGTACATTATCGAGATTGTTTTTTAACAAAAAGTACTTATCTTTGGTCCATCATCGTAATAATATGGTAAAAATTTGATCAATTATATATATACTTTTTTTTTGTAGTCTACCTGAAATCCATTATTTATCAAGTTTAAACCCTTAACTTAAACTTATATTTTATTTTAAAATGAGAACATTATTAAACAGCGATTCGAAAAATAGTGAGATGGAAAATTTCTTAACAAATTTAATTATAATTTCAAATTTCTTGTCGCATAATTAATTTTTTTTTTTTTTTTTTTTTATTAATTATCCCGCGGCAACTTAGGCCATAGGGAGGGGGGTTGGTACTGTAGGTTTTTTAACGGTAGGTGTGTTACATAATTAATTTTGTCAATACTTTTGGCTGTTAAAAATTAAATGCTTATTGACTACATATAATTGGTGACATGTGACACGTGTGATGGAGATAAGAAACCATAATTTTTATTATTTGTTATAATTTTTAGTTATTTCAATTTTTAATGACAACACTACAGCGATATGGAAAATGTATCTATAATAAATAAAAATCATTCCCTGGATAACTAATACTGTAAGTTTCCCCCGACAGCATTCAAGATATTTTAGTTAGGTACATTAATATTCAAAATATTTGAAATATTCCCATGAAAACCATGGATCGCTAAATTTCTAATTTTTTTAAGAAGAGAAATAAATAATTTCTTAAATAAATATAAAATTTATGATTTCATAATTTGAATTAAAAAATTTTGTCGTTATGTCTAATTTCGTTGAGAAGTTCATTAAGTTACAAATGTTTTTATTGTTTTGAATTATTATAAAAATAGTTATGATTATGAAGCCAATCATGAGAAAAAGTTTAAAAGGATCACTTTAGTCAATAAATTTATAAATACCAGAAACCACCCTCAAATTTTAGAATCGAATTATATCTTATTTTTGTCTATTATATTATATTATATATATATTTTATTCATACAAACACACACACACACAGTACACACGCGTCATATATCATTAAATATATTTCATTGCTTGACAAAAATAAGATAAAGGGGGATATGACATCCTCATCCCCCGCTCCACTGTTAGCACGCCCATGATTTCAATTATCGATTATTATAATAATAACAATAATTATTTCGACCTCGTGTGTTCAGACTGCCATACGTGGACTTATTCGGTGGAGTGATAAGCATGAGCCGAACGCATTTCCAGCTGGTCAACGGATTCAGTAATATGTTCTGGGGATGGGGCGGCGAAGACGACGACATGGCGTCTCGGGTCAAGGCACACGACCTAAACATCACCAGATACCATCCGGACGTGGCACGTTACCATATGTTGACACACGCCCAACAAAAAGCGAACCCAAAAAGGTATAACCGGCTAATTGTGTTAAGTACACTTTAATTATTATTATTATCTATTATTGTTGTAATTTGTAGGTAAGTATATCAAAATTCTTAATCTTTAAATCATAATATTATATAAACGCGTATCGTAGAAAAAAAAATATAAATCTTATGCATTTATGTTATTTTTGTACCTATAATATAGGTGCCAACAAAAAAGATTTTTACAGAGCACATTCATAATTTTAGGAAGGATGATTATAATACGATATCATAATATAAAGCCAAATCGTATAATTTAATTTTTTTTTTAAAATAATATTGAACCTAGGTTGTTTTCTAGATCCATATCGCATAACTGGTGGTCCGTAATATATAGCTGACGTTGTATTATATTTGTATCATATGCGTAGTTATTTCAGCCAAGTTCGTAATGTGTTCTTTTAATATCGATATGATACTTAAGGTACTATTATTATAATTTATGATTTGTTTTTCCCATCCAATAATATCATCAAGAATTCACTGAACTGATCAATGATGTCGTTAGAATATAAATAATAGATAATAATAAAGTTGAAACATTTTTAACTTCCGAAAGAATTCTGTTCAGTAACTGTCGTAAAATAATATGCACCCTTGGTCTTGTTTAGTTGTGACAGACTGTTAAGACTTAAGACTTTTTTTTTTTTAGATTTTATATTTTGAAAATTTATCATTGTCACGCTACTTATGAATTATTATTTATTTTACTACATTTTAGTTTTTTACAATTTTTTTTAAATGTTTTTAAAAACATATTGAACAATATTTGTGCTTTAATATTCTATAAATTATAACCCTTATGTAACGACTTACAATACTAAAGTTGTAACACTTGTCAATTATAAATTACAATATGATTCACCAAGCAGGTTCAAACCCTATTTCTTCTTTAAGAGGACGCCACATGTGTTGTCTCTGTCTTACAAGTGCGTAACATAGCAAATTTACACTCAACCGATCACGTTTAGCTCCGTTAATTCAAAATTAAATTGAATCGACCTATCACGAAACTTAATGGTAAGAACATTATTTATGCTTGTTAGGTAGTTTTTTACGATAGTTCAAATTTTTAGGAAGTTATGCGTATATAATATAGCGTACATTAAAAATGCTCATTAACTCACTCACTCATACTCACTTAAAGACTGAATATCATAAAAAACCAACATACGAACACAGATAATGTTTTAACCATCAAGTTTCATAATAGGTGGATTCATTATAATGTTTAAACTAATAGGGCTAAAGTGATATGCTGAGCGTAAATTAGATATATTACGCACTTGTAAGACGGGACAACACATGCGGGTGTGGCGTCCTCTTAATTATGCATTTATTCAAATATTCTGCATTTTGGATTTCTATAATTATATTTGAAAACCATAATTTAAAATAGGGTGCTATTACTATTCAGTACTCAGATTTGCTCCGTCATTTAAGGAGTGTCCTAACTCTCATGGCTATGGTACAAGCTTCTTTTTTTGAATCAAAATAACCCTATTCTTCTGTGAATTGTTAAGTAGATGATTTTTCTGGAAATTTGTATGGACGTATAACTTATATAGTGACCAAGTATATCGGTATATACTTATTTTATACCTTACAGTAAAAGTATCGATATAATGTATTTAAAATGAAAAAAAATTGTGTATAAAGATGAAGATCCACAATTTAAAAAAAATATTTTTAGTACCTACTCTACTAATATACTATACTCGTATAGGTATTAGATACTTCAAATGTAATTAAATTAACATCATAAATCATAAAGGAAAATGCTTTTTCAACCGAAAATAAAAAAAAAATACGTCGCTTTCATTGTAGTTGCATGATGAGTGAGAGCCCGTGAACATGTATTAATAAAAAACTCAAAGAATTTTTGTTTTTTTAATACTTAATTCTAATTTTTAAAAATTAAATTCATTAATAATTATACAATGCACTTACCTTCACGTTTTATTTTCTGTAAAAAGTTCTATTTTCTTTCGGTGCCTACGTTTAACGCTCCCCCTTCCTCTCATATAGGTCTTATGTACAACCGATTTATGGTTAGCCACCCCTAGGTAGATTAAATTTGGTTGGTCGAATGTTGTACAAAATATGTATACCTTATACCTACGCATTTTGTATAAACGAACTGGTGTCAGCATTAAAACAAAACGTTCGCTTACTGTTATGTACCGGGAACGGTAGATAATTACTAAATAATAACTGGTTACAACTTATGAGTTTTTAGCACTTTTATGACGTACAGGTATGACGTCTTGCGTGCGAGTAGGTATAGAGACTAGAGAGTTACGAATGGCCAATGGATAATAGGTAATATAATATGACATTATACATCGCATTTATTATCATCACCACAATAAAATTATTACAGCTGAAGCAATAATCCATGCTCAGGCCGCAGCAATGGGTATGCAAGCATCGGGCGCATTGAGGCTGGAGCATAGGCGTAGCTTGATGAATATATATAGGGGGGGGAGCTATAGCCTATTATATTTCTGGTACACAACATATATTCTAAAAAAGTAATCAAAAAATATTACGGAATGGGTGGGGGCTAAACTAAATGCCAGAGGGGCTATAGCCTCCTTTGATCCCCCCCTTCTACGCCTATGGGCTGGAGTGATAATAAGAAGCACACATTCCTAATTAAATATATATAATTATAATTCAAGACAATTTTGTTCATCTAATTATTTAGTGCAAAAAAAAACTAAGGTCAGTATGCCGTGAACATTTTTTTAAGAGCACGGTGTGCCGTGTTTAATAGAAGTTTGAAAACCACTGCTATAGAATATAATATATTCTATTATATACGTATAGAAAACCGATAATCTATATCAGTTTTCTATTACATCAGGTTTGAGGATAAAAATAAAAATAATATAATTTTTAAAAATATGTAAAAACAAAAACTATCAATATTTCCTGAACAGACAACGACTTATAGTGATTGGCATTAATATAATCATGCTCTGTAGTGTACTAGTGTGTACTTAAACTATTTAATAACAATAGTCACGGTACATAAGCCACGTTCCCTCATACGTTTTATTTACAATCTTTATGATGATGATAACTATAATATTATAATAATAACAGCGTGTGTTTATGTTGTGCACTTGCCAAATAGGTATGAAAAGTTGTACAGCGGCCGGAAGCGTTTCAAAACGGACGGACTTAACAATCTCGAGTACCGGGTAAAAGCATTGAAACAATTGCCGTTGTTCACATACTTGCTGGTAGACTTGACCAGTAGGCGCAGTTGATGGACGATGCTGATGTGGCGCTGGCCGTTCGGTCATCAAGCCGCTTAATAAAACCGTTTATGCTCTCTCACTCACTCACTCACTCTTTCTCTCTCTCTCTCTCTCTCTCTCTCTCTCTCTCTCCTCTCTCTCCTTCTCACCCCTCTCTTATCTGAGAGATTCCCGTGGCATATTGTTATTTTCAATCGATTTACAATGTTAAGTACGCATAGGTGCGTACTATTTATATATTATGTAAACTTTTTTTTTTATGTATTAAAATATTATATTAAACTATCAGGGTTATCGTTCCCTGATTTGGTGCTAAACTAAAACACGTATTGTTATTTGCATACGCTGCACTTGAATTATATATGTATAAACGGGGAGTTGTGTACGACCGAATAGATATAGCTGCACTCACGAGGAAAAAACCAAAATCCGGGGTCCTTATTATTATTATTATTGATATGATCATTATCATTCCTCGATTCGCGGACAATCGACTAGCGACCGGTGACAACATTAAAATACAATTAATGTATTAAATAAATACCATTTCACCAGTAAACATGGAACACCGCGATCGCAACCAAACAGGCGTTTGAATAAAATATAAAAGGCACCGCAAATATGATATGCACCGTTACCGTTGGTTTACGCAGTATTTCGAAAAGATCTCATCTTCGATTTATCACTTTCATCGAAAACTGCAAACCAATTTTATAAAATTTGATAACGTAATTTAGTAGTTACCGTTACAATTATTAGGCCTATTAGGTTAGTTATGAAAGACCTGTTCACATAACATTTCGTAGTTTTTCAGGATACCGGTCTCTTTTTCATTCGTTAACATCAAACATTGTATAGTGATTATATTACATTTATACAAATATTGTATAATATTACATTATTACGTGGTTTATATTTACTGATATAAACATTTTCTCATACCTATAGATATGGGGTAGATATTATAGCAATATTTGTTTTTTCTAAAAGATTTTTATCTTATTTCGTATTGTAGATAATACACCAGCTAATGAATTATTGAACGTTGTACACCTTGTACATACAACATACCGTATAGGGGTGAGGTTCTTTATTATTTCACTAATCTTACTTTCATGTATTCACAACAATACTTTTGACATATTTCATGATTTTGGGATCAACGAATAGGCAATAAGTATTAGGGTAGGCCTATTTTTGGGTCAATATGACTCTGTGATATTTATTAAATATATTATATTATAATACACACATTCTCTATCTTTTTATTGGTTCAGAAACGGGGCAATTTTATCATTGAACCCGCCGTATCTGTTAATTAAGATAAACGAGACTTGTAGCTTTATAAATTCATTAATTTAAAATGTAACTTATTAATAACTATAATAATAAAAATTATAATATATATATTATGTACGTATAATATCTGTATAGTGATTTATTATTGGGTACGTTTACAGTTAGGTGTGTACCTATTTTTTTTATTGATGTGTTTTTTGAAAATATTTTTATTAGTTTATATAAATTTAATATATTTATTTATATGTGTTATATTATAAAGGAAACAACTTTTTAAAAAATCGACATTTTGTCATCCTATAATATTATATTAAAATTATATAATACCCAACGAATTTTGCGTCCAAAACCCTCATATTTCGAGGCTATCAAATCTTAATAAATCCATACAAACTGTATATTTATCTGTGAAAATTACTAAAATATTATAAAACAATAATAAATCTACAATATTGTATTAATTTTATAAAATATATTCGAAGAATAATAATGTAGAAACTCAACGAAATTTTATTTTTTAATTACTTTTGAAATCGAATTCAAACTCCCGAGTACTCTATTTAATCTTTATTATCTACAATAATTTTTATCAAGATAAAATATTTTTGAACGTATTTTATAACTATACAAAAATATATTGTAAAAGTTGTATAAACGTGTTGTACTTGTAAACACCGTATTAGTTTTTAGTGCTAACATTTTTTTTTTATTATGATTAGAAATTTCAATATTTCATGAATCATAGTTGAAAATGTAGACCTAAGTATAAGTTGTTATTGCGTTCATAAAAATACTATAAAATTAAAATTTGAATTGACGAATTGAATGGGAAGGGTGCTAATTAATTAAAAGTATAACAGATAAGATAAACTTTTGAGTACATATAGTAATATATTATAACGCAATATATTATCCCATTGAACTTTTAAACTTAAACTTTGATAATCTTACATTATTTAATTATCTGACTATATGGGTACCTACATTCGATAAAAATACTTTAAATTTATGAAAATACGTTTGAAAATATTTTTAAAATAATAATTACCACAGTTGACTAAAAATACTCAAAATTATTAACAATTTAAGTAAATAATTATAAGAAAAATACTGTCCACAGACTTAAATTGTAATATATTACATTTTTTATTATTTGTTATTTTGCATTTTACTTATTATATTTATTGTATTAGATATATTTTGCCACATGGAGTGTACAGACTGACATCAATGTGTATTTTTTTTTCAATATTATTTTTTAAATATTAATTTTTAATGATGTTCATAAAATAATTTAGATATCTTATCATATAAGTTGTTATACAATTTAGTCTTTTAATTTTTTCCGTAGTTTACATTATAGTAAATTAATTTAGGTTATTTCACTACTCGGCCACTGTTGTAGACCTAGGTTATTATTTGTTATACACATATTTTGTTTTTTAAAGCAAAGTTTATAACCTATTTCTCCTAATTATTATATTGAATACCTATGTACATATTATATATATATTTTTTTTTTGTAACTTTTGAATTCATTTAGGTCATATCACTTCTGTACTAAAACTCTTGAGACTATTCAATAAATTATTTCGTTTTTAAATCACCATAACTGGTTAATAGAAATATTTTATCTACTGTTTGTACCTGCTAATATTGTGCTGTTTGTTAAGGGGATTGAAGGCGGTGATTTAATAAGGGGTCGCGTATAGGCAATTTGATGTCTTATACTCTTTACGCAGTATATGGTTGTGTACGAAGTAAAAGATCATTAGTGTGTGCGTAGATACGTTCGGAATCCGCCGTGTGCCACTCTCGCACGCACAAGCACATGTCAAAAAAGGTGCTCTGCTGTACAGTAGGTTACAAGTGGACCACTGTATAATGGATGGTATTAAATTTGAATTCAATGATATAATATCATTGTATAAGAAAAAAGATTCTGAGCGGAGACGGTATGTCAGTCTAACTACTTACGTGGAACTTGTTTTAAATTTTCAATCCTTAGCTATAAAAGTTGAACATTTTATAAATTATTAACAACAAAATAATTATTCAATTTTAAATTTGATAAATTTTATCAAAATTCGATCTTTAAATGCTTATAAAAAAAATTGTGAATATGTATTTTTAATATTTTTCAACTGCTATTGCAACCAAATATCAGAAGCCTTGTATTAAATTTTTACACTTTTTGGCCCAACCGATAAAACTCTATTGATATTTATAGAAAAAAAACTAAAAAAATTGAAAACTGAAAATATCCGTATAAACAGCTCAAAAAGAGTCAAAATATTTTCAAAAATGTATGGTGTATAGAAAATGCTAATATAAACATTCAGTGAAATTTTTATGTATCCACAGTTATTCTTTTTGACCACAACAAAGTAAGAAAACAGTTACGTGAGAAATGGAGTGAATATCCAAAAAAAGTTGTAAAAATTTGAATTTAAAACGCACATAAAAGTTTAATTTGACTTTCTTAGAGACATTTTTGTTTTTGGATAAAAGTAGATAATCTTATAAGGAATCTTGTATTAAATTTTAAAATCTTAGATATAAAGAGAACAATTTTTATGAATTCTTAACTCAAAATAATTTGCTAATTTTCGTGATTTTTCCATATTCTGTCGAGATTTGAACTTTAAATGCTTATAAAAAAACCTGTGTATTAGGATTTTTAATATTTTTCAAATGTCAATGTAAAAATATAGTAAGAGCCTTGTATTAAATTTCCAAGTATTCTTACTCAACAAATAAATGTATATTGATATTCATAAAAAGAAAAACTAATAAAATTGGAAACTGAAAATATCCCTAAACAGTTCAAAATAAATCAAAATATTTTGAAAATGTTATTGTTTATAGAAAATGCAAATATAAGCAACCACTGAAAATTTCATGTATGGAAGGTCATTTGTTTTAAAGTTACACCAAAAACCAAATTCGATTTTGTAAAAAGCGATTTTGCTTAAAAATTCCCATTTTTCCATAATTTTTCTTTTGTTTTTCTTGGCGCTTTTGAAAATTACAGGGAATTTTAAGTTTTGACCTCCTCAATGCGCCAACAACATTCACTTTCCAATCGAACAAGATACTGAAGTTGAAAATCGAAGTATTATTTCGACTACTTGTCGTGTACACAGACACAAAAAAAAACAATAAAAAAAAAACACATCATTGTAAAATCAATACATTTATCGTTCCACTCAGAATCTAAAATCGAGAAAAACTAAATATATTCTTCTATGCATCACCTATAACAACTACCAAAAGCGGTAGTAAATTAAACAGACTTCCTGAAGTTTGATTGTAATTTTGAAAAAAGGGTTGAATTCGTAAGACTATGCTTTGTAGGAACCACTTTTTTGATATAAAACCCAAAAACCCAAAAATAAATAAAAATGTAATGCAATTATTTCATTAGATATTTTAAAAAAATATCCAAATTTTATGGTCCTATAAAATTAAAAAATTAAAATCGACTTCCTAGAAAGCCTAGTTGTTTTTCCAAAGAATTCATACATATATTAAAAATTAAAATCGGACATTCGGAAATATGTGTAATTTACCACCGCTTATTGGTCTAAAACGTACGAAAAATAAGTGTGATGCGATCCCCCTAACGTCAATCTTAAAAGTACCTTTACACTCTATCGTCTAATGTCCATAATTGAACAAGTCGTTAAACAATACCAGTATTTGAATTGACTGAACGCTGTATTGTATAGTACCTATAGGCTATAGTATAGTATCTTTTTAATAGATATGCAGCAAAGGTGGATTTAATGCGGGCCAAAGGGGCCTGCCCCCCACACATGGCCAATAAGGTGTAAGCATGTGTTTCATGATTGAAAAGTTTCAAGTACCCACAAATAATATTTAAATTACAACAAAATAATTAAAATCGTTATTCTTTGTTTAAATATTTAATTACATCCAAATTTTAACTTCAAATATCTATAAGAAAAACTGTGTTTATATTACATTCATTAGATTTTTTGGTTGCTTGATAATACCTAACTAATTTTTATTTTAAACACTTAAAATATATTGTGACTGTATTTTGAATATTTTTTAAACGGTATACAAACAACTTATGAGCAGGGCTGTGAATTAAATGCATTAAAATGTGTTAAATATGCACTAAAAATATTTAGTTTGTTGAATAACAACAAAATAAGAAAATCGTATGAGAATTGTTTAATTTACTAGAAAATATCCGATGTCTAACTTCAAACGCTCTTAAAAATTTAAATTGACTTTCCGGTATAGACTTTTTTTTTTTGATAAAGGTAGAATTACTTATGAGAAATCTAGTATTATTTTTTTTTTTTGCTATTGCATATCTACTTATGATTTATCAAACATAAAAAGCACAATGTAACTTTTAATAATTGGAACTTGTAAGTTGTAACTTCAAACTTGTACAGTTGTATATAAAGTTACAGCAAAATATGTACCTTATTACAAGATACAAGTTAATTTGCAAATGAGTAATTTGTTACAAGTTCCAAGTTACAAAAGTAACCGAGCTACATAACTTATAGTTACATGTACTTATGATACAGTCTTGTTAAGTATTCGAATACTTGTATTTAAATACTTTTTTTGTTTTTCAAATACTTTTAAAATACTTTTTGACCAATGTATTTTAAATACTTAAAAAATACTTTTTATTTGTATTTTTATTCTAGAATGCTAATTACTATTCATTCTCGTGGTTTACTCCAAATTCCAATTATCTACTAATAATCTGAAATGTCCTATTTTAAATTTCGTTTAAAAATATTATTTTAAAATGTTTCTAACTTCAGATAATTTATAAATAATAGGTTTCGCAAAAATACAAGCAGATAATAGAATGACTGAACACTGAAACCCCTGCAGGCTCCTCACTCCATATTATACCATGGCATACAAGAAATTGACCACCACTGGTTGGATTGACATTTATCTTGAATCTTTAAATATTTTTTCTTCTTATTTAATGGGTGTAGTAGTTTATAATTTGAATATAAGATATTGGTATTAATGTTTGTATAAATGTATTTATTCATTTTTAAATAAAGTATTTTTGTAAGTATTTTGAATACTTTCAAAAAGTATTTGTATTTATATTTAAATAATTTTAAAAGAAAGTATTTGAAATACAAATTACACCAAGTATTTAAATACGTATTCTGAATACATTTGAAAAGTATTCTTAACAACACTGCTATGATATTACCAACCCTGATTACACTGTATACCTACATTTGAACATATTGCACACTACTATTTTTAAATTAACATAATATTATACTTAGGTACGATAATATATACTCTTCGCCATTTCTTGAAATTTCTGAAGTAATGTTAACACTTGTAACTAAAAATCAAATTACGTAAAATATTTTAGAAAAAAAAATGCACATACCAGTACATCATATATATTTTAGACAAAAGCTCTTGATAATAATTTTAATTAAAACCCTCACATATGGATATGATTGTAATGGTTTTCAAAACAACAACAGGTTTGTTTAAAATATTGTTAACTCATTCTATGATACTGCATTAAATTTAAATTAATTAAAGAGAGCCGAGAGAAGTCTCCCTGAAAGAGTTGGTCAAACTGTATGGCTCTGTCAAACAGAAAACGTAATTTGTTACAACGCGGCGTTATTCAAGCGCTTGAAAACACTACGTCAACGAGTCATTTACCGCTTTAACGTGCTTTATAACGCGTTCCGTTTGACAGAGCCTTTAAAAATTAACTACTTAAATGTATAAAAAAAAAATTAAAAGAAATAATTGAATTAAGAGCTAGTTACTGTATAGTCATTTTGTACAAACCAAATACTATTGTATACATTAAAATAAACGAAAAATATGATCAGAGGTCATATATTCTCATCGTTTCACTGTATAAGAAATTTATAAAAAATATTGACATTTTTTAACGATGCAAAAAATGTACAGGTTATCATAGATAAATTAATTTTATGAAACAAACAAAATTATATTGTTTCTCAAGCTGAAGACTGCAGTCAATTTTTTTAAAAAAAAGGACTTAATACAACAGCAAAAAAATATTTATGGTCATTATTATCCGAGGGTAATACAGATAGTAGATAATAAATAATAATATCATATTATTAATTGTTTTACACTTTTCACACAAACAAAATGTGTTGCCCGGCGAATTGTATAGGCAAAATAGGTACATTACTCAAGTGTATTCAGTAAATTGTCCATACGACTATACCTAACTACATTTTAGCTCATTGCAAGTATACTCCGTTTCTGACAGAAAGTAGCTAAAAAAACATAATATTTGGTAAATAAAATCTTTTATTAAAATTGAAGAAAATAATGTTAACAACTATTCAACAGTAATTAACGAATAATTAGGTTAAATTTAAGTGTTCCCTTTCTGGCCAATAGACCGTATAGGTACTCAGTCGAAGCTTTGGAAGGTTTAATATATTTCCCGAGTGATAGCTGTCCTTTTTTTGCTTCATTGTCTCTGTAATCCTTTTCTTTTCTTTTTTGCGCACCAGATTTGTGTTTATAACTCATTATAATAAAATTATATAACTAGGGACTCAAATATGTACTAGCAAAACACAAAATTACACACGATTCGTATTCCGTAATATCAAAATTATATAAGAATGCAAAAACGATAATTTCGGAACGCGATGTATTTTATGTAAACGCATCATTACAACTAATACCTACGTGGAAATATGATCGAACATATTATTATCTGATACAGTCGGTCGTTATTGGTCGTATTTAGGAATTTACGACTATATTATATTTATTAACCATATTATTAATAGCACACACTATATAAAAACAAACTACGCGATAATACCGATCGAACCCGCGTTTGTTTTGTTATCTATGTATGCGTTCTGTGTTGCGTATTGTGTTCAATATAGTAGGTATATATTATAGATGGTTGTTTAATTTTGAGCAAACGGACGATAATGGCCCACAGAGCCTGTGCGGCTATGCCTAAATACGCCTCTGACAACGCCCCCCCCCCC